>JAANSQ010000028.1:0-76266 GCA_036850885.1 Lepidocyrtinus dapeste
AAAAAGGCGCGAAAATGCTGCGGTGCAACTTCCAATTGGGGGGATATTTACTATACTACTCATATTTCTTGGATTTTGATGCTAGACTATAGGACAGAATGGAAAGGAAGAAAAGTTCACGTTCAAAGTCTTAAATTCGATGGATTCAAAGAAGTCTGGACACATTGAAGCGGAACATGATATAATGAAACTTCTCTCCGAAAACGGAATTAATTGTCCCCTTCCTCTGCAAAACAAGAATGGAGAAACGTTTGCAATTATTTCCGTCAAAAACAAGGAGACGAAAGATGCAGAGAACAATGGTGCAAAATACAAACTTTAGAATCGTTCCTCTTGTTTTCACACGTCCTATCATTTTTGGTATTTAATTTAAATACTTGATTCAAACTAATTACTAGAAAGCCAGCCAAATGAAACAAAACACATCATTAGACTGTTGAGGTTCATTGAAGGGAAAATTATGCATGAGGTTGCCCCAACTCCAAAGCTGCTAGAAACTGTAGGAAAATATCTGGCACAGTTTCAAGATATCCTTGAGGTGCGCGTATGTCTGATTTTTTGGTTTTCACTTCCAGCTTCGTAAAGGTACCAATTATTTTCATTTGTAGGGTTCTTCTTGGCCTGCGTTGGATAACCATTCTTCAGTTTGGATGCTCTCCCACGTGCTAAAGTTGGAGAAGTTTCTCTTTGTCGTCAAAGAACATACAGAGCGCTTCAATTTGGTCTCTAATGTCCTAAGCGCATATAGGCAAAGAGTTGTACCAATACTTTCAGAGCTTGAAGGAGGTTTTTAGATTAACCCAAATCCTTTCTTTTCTGTGTTTATGACAAAATCATGCTTAAATTGTTTATAAAATTTTGAAGGGGTCTTTCACGGAGACTTTAATGAGCAAAATATCATCGTGAAACCTGATCCCGATAATCTCAATGAATATGACGTTCACGGCGTCATAGATTTTGGAGATGTTCAGGTAGGATTCAAAAGCTCATTTGTTGAGTTAGAGTTTTCAAAATAGTGACACAATCAGAGTCATCAAACTTTCTGACAATTTATGCACTTTCATAGGTAGGTGCGTATATTCTGGATTTAGCTGTCATGGTCTGCTACATGATGTTGGAGTGTGTAAAAGAAGAGTCAAAACTGGATCCATTTGAAGGTGCAAGACATGCTTTAAAAGGTTATTGTAGTAAAAGAAAAATTCCCGACAAAGAGCTGGACATTTTAAGGGTACACATTTATATTAAAGTACTTACCTAGTATCACTTCAACATTTAATTCAGTCCAGTTACTTAACCCTGTTTGATAATTAACCATTTATAGATTCTAATTGCTTGCCGACTTTGTCAAAGTCTCGTTATGGGAGCTTACACGTATTCTTTAGACCCAGGAAATGAATATTTGCTTACAACCGCAAAGACAGGATGGGATTTACTGAAACGGGTGTGGGTGGAAAAGTCTGATGAAGAAATGGTCGCTTGGTGGAAAACGGCGGTAGTTTAATCGAATTCACTAAGCTATAAGCGTTTGGTTACAACGCAAATGCAATAACAAGCGCCTTATCTGCCAGCTGTAATTATCTATTTACTTTGTAAACTACATTTTATGATTCTGATTAATTTTTGTTAAATAAAGACTATGGAATAGGTTGTATTTTTAAAAGCGTGAAGGTATTTTTATCATTACAAACCTCAGTTTGTGAAATTTTGGATTTTGATAGTAGATATTCTTGAGAAAATATTTAGGAACATTTTGTGATAAATTCGTCAAATAGTACAAACAATTTTGAATTTGATTGACACATGAAATAGAAAATTATTCCGTTTCAGCGTTTCCTGGCAGTCGATTCCCCTTCAGATTCTGAGCCTGAGTATGGACCGATGTAAATATTATTATATTTATTTGGCATAGTTCCCCCCAAAGCTGGAACTACCTTAGCTCCTGCATTATTCTGATTTGCTGCAGGGACTGTAGCCACTCCTGGAACATTAGCCTTTTTGGCTGGAGTAGCTTTCCCAGGACGAGCATTAGCTAGTTTTGTTGTCGGCGGCTGAGAATTTGGCTGAGGTTGAGATTGAGGCTTAGTGTTAGCTCCTGCTCCTGCGTTTTTATTTCCAGTGGCAGTGGTATTACGCTTAGGACCTGCCTTCTTGCCACCCTTCTCAGTTTTGTTTGTATTTGCGGGGGCTGGCTTAACCACTTCTGCTGGAACTCGTACTTCCCCATTGACGGGGATTTCATTCAATTGACTTGGAATTGAAATGTTGGAAGCCATGAATGGCGATGGAGGAGGTTGTATCGTAGTAAGTTGTGGAGCAGCTTTCTTAGTTTCGACGCTAATAACTCCACCAGTACCTCCAGCATTTGGATGACGGACGACAATGAGTTGACCAATCACATCCTCAATGTTCTTGGTGTTCTGTACCCCTCCATTGTTAATCCTATGTAAATTGAAGAAGGTACTTTTGTAGGAAGTTCCTCCTGCCCCGACTCCCTGCAGTATTTGTTGATGTAGAATCTGTTGATTATCAATCTTGAGCTTTTGATAAGGTGGCTGTGTTCCATACAATCTGGTGGTTGTGTCTCCCACCAACTCGGCTTTATTATGAGCTCCGTTCGCCAAGCCCAATCCTATCGCCTTCCTGGGATTATATCTTGGCCCTATGGTTAAGGGTAACTTGGCTGTAGTGTCCTTAACAGTTTCTGCAGCTGGGTAGTTGGTCACTAATCGCGGTTTAATAGCCTTATTAAGACCAACGTTTTGAGTACCACTCAAGTTGGAAAGTTCTTTCGGCCGTAGAATTGTTGTTGTCGTTTCTTTCTTATTCATCCCTTTATTTGGCTTGATTAATGGACCCGGTTTCTTCACAACTGTGGTTTTGGTACGGGAGGCGGCTTTCGCAGCTTTCTTATTTTGCTTATCTGCTTCTGAACCTCCAACTACTACAGGATTTGGGGTTTGCTTTGGAATTTTCTTTTGAACCTTCACGTCCTCCTCAGCTTTCCATCGGTTCAATTCGTCGTACTTGTTCCACCGCGTGTTCACCTTGGGTTGGACATTGGCGTAAACACTATTTACTTTTGTCTTGTTCAAAGAACGGGGCAAATCGAGAGACTCGTCGGAATCTGATTGTCTTGACTTCTGCTTCTTCCTCTTTCGCTTAATTTTGCTCATCATTTTACGAAGCTTAGACTCGGACACTTCAGGCGTCTCGGGAGGCTCAATGCTTGTCTGTGAAATGAAGTTCTCGTTCATTCAAAAATTCTACAAAGTTAATTACACAACTAGATATGATTCTGCTGTTGGTAAACCTTATTAAAACTCTCAAAAATTTTTCGCCGTTCTTCTCCAATCGTAGTTAAGTTTAGATCCTGGTTTTTCCAAGGAATAACCTTATGGCCATCGTCCGAATGTAGACGGTTTTCTGCCGAGGCGGTTAAAACTCCCAATCTTTTCTTAAACTTTGCAGCTTCCTTTGGGTCTAGTAAAGCTTCAACTTTTGTCACTGCCTCAGCTATTCGTTTCCAACTCTCAGGCGTATCATCGGGCTGTTGCGAGTCTGATATAGTTTCATTTTTAGATCCATGCTGGAAATTTCCTGGATAGTGAGGAATATTTTGGTGCATAGCCCTTTGCTGACGTGGGTTTCCTCCATAAGCTTCTAAATTACAAATATGTCGGAAGTCGGATTGAAAAACTTGATGCTTTTTATTCCTCTTTCTTGTTGTCATTATTACCTGTAGTGGACGCTCTTTGAATAAGGTACATTGGGGAAAATGCACCGGTATCGTCGGGCAGGCCAAGATCAGAAGGGACGATAGCATTACGTCTCCCCATGCGTGGCATATTGGCCACAGGAAAATCTGGATTTTGTCGAGCCATTAGGTAAAGGCAGGAATTAGATAATCTGATAAAAATACATGGTACTTTTATACAGTACACCAGGAAATTTAGCAGGCTACTTGATTGCCTTCATAAACTGAAGTAGGACATGACTCATGAGCCCATCACAATTTTTGTATAGACGATATTTACTGAAGGGATGAAACATTTGATTTTTATGAAATTAAATATAATTATTTTTCTCCATAATTAGACCGAGTTTCCATGTTTTTTAAGAACCTGGAATCCGCCAAGAATGGAACATGTTTTGAGTATCACACGAGTTATGTCAAATGTACAAAAGCAGTTCATATTAAATATTATGAATTGCTAATTAAAATGTACAGGTAAGGACATGATCTCAGAGGTATATACATCGTGAACATACTGAATATAAATGAAGGGGATACAAAACTTGAGCTTTGTGTCTTATTGGAAAATCCGTAATAAACTGTTGGCTAATTAATGATTAAAGTGCAAAAACATGTAATCTTCTTGTGCACGCTTTCAATTTAGTTATTCATTACCATAAATGATTAATCTTTTCCTTTTCAGAACTGCATGACAAAAAATTGTGGAAGTTCTTGTATTTATACTACGAAATCATCAGCAAATTATATTTTATGACTGTTATTCCAACGTAAAAAAAACCTGTCCAACGGAAGAGATGTTAGCAGACAAGAAGTCTCAGATCATCTTTTATTATGCCGAAGATGTTTTGCAAGCAATCTTCAAATATTTTTGCGATTACTTATATCTATGTATCTATGTACATAAGTTACACACAGCTTCGACATTTCTAAGAAAATCTTCGACTGATGGAGTTGCATGTTCTTCTGTTTGCGAATCTCCCGAAGTGGTGATTTGATATGATGGCGATGGGATACTTTCATAAAGAATTATGAATATAGGTAACTACTAATGCGCACCTATCTACACTTCAGATTGTTTTTTTGACTCTTAAAAGCGTCTAACCTCGTTTCCATATTTAAACACATTTGGTAGTTTACCTGAAATCATAATGAGCTATGTTGTTTCGCAAAAAATCTTTGCAAGCTTTGAAGATTCCTCGGTCCAGTCAGGTGTATAACCAGCAATCAATGAAAAATGAAAGAATAATGGGATAGCTTTGTATAAATAATAAGCTAGAAATACTGGTTTTTCTCCCAGAATCTTGGATATTTTTTTGCAATGGTTGATTTAGTTCGTGACTTGTGTCGAGCAAACACGAAATAGATGAAAATGATTGCAACTGGACACACTCTCAGTATGATCAGTCCTAGGAAAAGAAAATGGTACTGGTAGAAGTGCTAATTAGAAAAGCAAAGATGCAAAATCTAATCAGTCATTTTAATTATTTGAATTTAGCCCTAGGCTTGGAGTAAAATTAACACTTGGATTTTTTATTAATTTTGCTGGTGGAAAATATAACTAGTGTTTGTGTTAAGCCATGCACATGATTATTAAATTTAACCGAGTGAATGTCATTACCTTCCTGGTTTATCTCTTCTGTGTTAGCAGTAAGTTGCTCAAGAATTTGAACTATTTGATTTTGATTAGGACTTATGCATTTATATTTGTGTCTAACGTTTCTGTAGTAGGTTTAGGTCAACGATGTGGTCATAACCAATTTCGATGTAATACAGGAGAATGTCTTCGAACGGAGGCATTGTGTAACGGTGAGGTTTTAAGTATACTAAATTCTAAAACTGACGAACAAACTAATTCGTAGTTTGACTTGTGGTTTGTGTAGGAAGACGAGACTGTCCTAATGGCGAAGGTAAGGTTACTTTTTAGACTTATTTCAAACATTCAAGTATCCAACCCATATTTTGAGTAGTTGGATTCATTCAAACTTTTGTATACACTTCGTATATATTTCAGATGAATTAAGGGGAGGATCAGGATGGAATTGTCGATGGGTGTCTCTGGCTAAAGGCAATTGCGAGTAAGTCTTCTTAAAAACCATGTTTCTTTTTAAATTACATTTTGTAAATGGTTTGTATTAATTTTAAAGCCCTGCAACACAGTTCAGATGTCGCTTTGGAGGATGTATAAGCAGAGCTAGTGTATGTGATGGAAGAGCTGATTGCTACGGTTAGCCTCAAAATCTTATTAGATTATGTTATCAAAGATGCAAATGTTAATCTACTTGTCTAAACTTATACTGCAGGAGGAGGTGACGAGAGTTTTGATGTGTGTGAAGAGGGGTAAAGTGAAACGAAATTTAAAGATTACTTATTTCATAAAATAAACCAAACTAGATATATATCTATTTCACAATACAAAGGAAAGATTCTTCTCCTGTACAACCATCCAACCCAGGCCCGATTTCACCTCCATCCAGACCTACTCAACCTCGTACTACTCAACCGCCTTTTGTACCACCACAGACTACAAGCAGATCTCAATTTCCAAGTAGATCTTCATCCAATTGTCCTCCGTTATTTGAGGAAACCTCACTGGGTTATGATATTCAGTGTACAAACTCCGGTTACCCATTGGACTGCTTGAATCAACAAGCACCTGCAGGAACTATTGCACTATACTCGTAATAAGGGTTGTTTTAAGTTGTATTTTTGCTTGTGAAATCGTTTAATCAATAATTGATAAATAGTAATGCTCTTCATTTTGTTTAGCTGCAACTCTAAATTGTATGCCCCGATTTCGAGCGTAATATCTTCGGTATCCAGGAAATGTGAGAATGGAAAGTGGACTCAATTCAACACAAAGTTTGGCTGTGAACCTAAATGTGGTGAGGGTACTAACGACATTGGTGCTTTCATTGTTGGTGGATCGACTGCAGATGCAGGAAAGTGGCCTTGGATGGTTGCAATTTATGAGAAAAGTCCGAAAAACAAGATGGAGTTTATTTGTGGGGCTTCTCTTATTTCCCAACGTGCAGTTGTAACAGGTCAGTTAAATCTCTTTTAGTTGACCTGCACTTATTATTCATACTGAATTAACATTATTTTTGGCCTTCATGAAGCGGCCCATTGTGTTGTGACGAGAAATTCGGGCGTTACAAAGACCTACAGTGACCTGAAAATTGTGATGGGAAAGTATTTTAGAAGTTATGACACAAAATCCAAAGGAGTGCAGGAAGAGGATGTTGCTGATATTTTTGTGAACCCTGATTATAACCGAGTATCTCTATACAACGACATTGCCATCATTAGGTTATCAAAGGTGTGTTCAATATATAATTCAATTCAATTATTAACTTTTAAGTGAAAGTAACAGTTCAATCATGTTTCCTCTGCGTGTCAAAATGTCTAGACAGTGCAGATTTCGAGTACCGTGCGACCGATATGTCTCCCAAAGATGTCCGATTACAGAGAAATAGGTCAATATGGAACGGTAAGAGTAACTAACTTTTAGAGCTAACTTCAATAAGTAAGGTTTGACTTAATGGAATTATCCGTATTTTTTTCAACTTTCTCAGTTAATAGGATGGGGAAGAGGAGACAAGAAGGTTTTTAAGGAGGAACTTCAACAGGCGCAACTTCCAGTAGTAGCTAGTTCCAGTTGTATCGATAGTCATCCCCAATTTGCATATCTCGTTCATAAAGGTACTTTTTGCGCCGGTTACCTGAACGGAACTTCCGCTTGTGATGGCGACAGCGTAAGATTATCAACATAAATATTTATTCAAATCATCTCTTAGTCTAACAGACGACAGTACGACACCTTTTTTATCTATTAGGGGGGCCCACTTGTATTTAGAGATCGTTATAACCGTCATAAATGGGTGCTGCATGGAGTAGTTAGTGCAGGAATCGCCGCATCTGGTGGAGGTGGACGGGGTTGTAACCCTAATTATTACACTGTCTTTACTGACGTTGGATTCCCTGATATTCGGTTATGGATTGATCGAATACTTGCTTCACACTTTGTGACTTACTAGATTAATTTTTCATGATTTCGCAATGCAATGAATACAATGAAAACTGATACAAAACGAATAGATTAGATATATATGCATGTTTGCCATAAAATAAAAGCATGAATTTTACCAATTTCCTATCACTGTTTTATTAAGTACGTAATAAAGGACAATATAATTTTTTTCCCAATAATAGTAATGTACATACACAATTTGAATATTTTCCCACTAAAAAATAACATTTTGCCCTTCATAATTTTAGCATAACATAGCAAAACTTATTTAGTAAGCAAACAGCTTATTTGCCTACCAGAGAAGAAAGAACAGCCTGAAGTTCATTGACCCTAGATTGAACACTTTTCGCATAAGTCTCGCTCCATGGAACTGGGATGACTGGTAGTTTTCCAAACTTGGGAAAGTCACCTGAAGTGATTGAATCAAAAGAAACAGTGAAGAAAATATTAGCCATATGAATTACAACATAAATTCTAAATTTGACACACAAAATAATTGGCAAAACCTTTCTCATTAGTCACAGAAACAGGAGCTCTCTTCATTTGGAAGTGTCCACTTTTGTACTTTTCAATTATTCTAAAAATCCCAAATCCAAGAGGTGGTTTTATCTAATTGTAAGTTATTTTAATGTGCGGGTATTTTATACCGTGGCAAAGCAGTCGTGTAATGTTGCAATATCACGGAGCCCCAGTTCTTTGGTGGATTTCTCAAAAGAGCCAATGCATAATCAAGGATGTTTAACAGGACAAACTTAAACAGCTCCTCGGGATCTTCGTACTTGTTTCCAGTGAGATTTTTGCGATCATTCGCTTGAATCACCTCCAAAGGTACTGCCATAAAGTCTGAAGCGAATTAAAACAAAAATATTGGGATGCGTATTTGGTGCGTGATGTCTGCTTTATTTTTTCACTATTTAGTTATAGTTCTTAGTCCTACCTTTGACCTCTAAAAGCAAATTAAGAATGTAAGAAAAAGTAAAGTCATCCTCACTAAGCCTAGTTTCCTCGGGAAGGAAGACAGCTCCTGACTTGCAAAAATGTCCAGGAAGGACAGTAATTCCCAAGGAGCGGAAATTGAGGTGAGGTTCAGACTTTGGGAAATCCTCAAGTAAAAATATATCAAAGACAAAAAGAAAGTCTTGAAATATTGAGCCATCTGGACCAGTTACTACCGCTGACATGATATCCTGGTTGTGTCGACAATGTACGAAATTCAGACACTGGCATATAATTTCATTTGAGTTTATTTTTTAGTTCAGTATATTCAAATACCCCACGATTCATGTAATACTCAACCCACATCCCGTCTGGTAGAAAGTTTTCCATTTCCTCTACTTCGGTTTCTACAGTGCGACGATAATTACATTCCCGAAGTCTAGGCACCCAGTCTTCCACAGCGAATATATTATCCTCAGGGACATGATCTACACCTTCGACCTTCTTTTTTAAAGCTAATGATTGCACTAGTTCTTCAGCTAAAATGCTTTCGCCCACAGAAAGGTCCTTCTCCTGATTAATACCTGTCTCATTTGGTGCATTCTCCTCTTCCTCCTCTGGTTCTGGGGCTACTTGAGAAATTCCGTAAGGTGGAATTACATGCTCATACCAAGACATCCAGCGACCTTCCACAGGGCACATGAAAATATCATTCCGGAAGTGAACAATGTCATGAGGCCACTGATGAATCACCTCATCATTACTTAGCCTGACGCAAACCTTAAAAAATATATGAAGCAATAGATCAACAGAAAATGCAATAGGAAAGATGTTATTGCGATGTAAATTTTTTTTACCTTTCCAGTTTGAGGATCAATGTTTTTCACCACTCCAACTTTGAATTGACCAGTTGTCGAACTCACAATAGGACAATTACTCGACTTGGAGATGTAGTCACACTCCAATTTCTTGTCCAAGTCATACAACGGCATTATGCACTCAGTGACCAAAGGATTGTCCTTAGATTCCGTATTAATCCACTTGACAGTTGCCGTCTGACTATCCAGAATTGACGTGATAACTCCATACGTTTTCTTATCATCTTGTTTTAACAGATTAGTCACTACTGTTCCACCTCGGAATCGGAGCATATCAGACCATACAGATCCTGCATGTACAGGAATCACATCGTCTGCATCCAAAGTGGTCGATTTTCCATTCTAAAATCAATTCAGAATTGAATTGCAAGTTCAAATTCGATGTTTTAAACGATATGATTAATACTTACAGCCCAAAAAACATCAAAGACTGCTCGGGTGTACATAATTTTAAGAATCCTCTCCTCCTCCAGATATTTCTCCTTATCTGTTATTTCCTGCTCGGGTGGATACTCCCATCGGTCCCAGTCAAGCTTTTTAAGCCATTTGCTCATCCACTTAATTCTGGTTATAAGATTGCTGGAGGAAGGAACGCTTTTCTTCTTATCGAATCGGAACTTCCATAGACTTTTTTGACACATCCACAAGTACGGGTCGCCTCCCAAGTACTTCACATCTACTAGACAATCCCGAGTAATGACTTGCTCTGGAGCGTCCGCCATTTCAAACCCAAAAGGGTTAGGATCTGCTTCCGGATTGGTTGCTTTACCGATCCAATACACCATTAATTCTTCGATCTGTTGTAACAGGATTTTCATAAATTAACATGGGACAATTTAAATCAAGATACAAATCTAAGACATTCTTGTATTGCCAATATGATACCTCGATGCTTTCAATCACTGCCGTGGTATGGTAATATCGAAAAAAGTTGATAAACCAGTTGGACCCAATTTCCCCAGAAAAGTCTGCTGCACGAAGTAAACTTAATCCTAGCGTAATCGTTTTGCCAATTTCAAACTCTTGAGCCTGATAACTGTTTAAAACCACCGAAAAGTAGCCTCCACCATCCACCCCTGCTTCTGACAAAGATTTCAAGTAGACCCTCACGCGATACTCGGAAGTAAGTCCGAGCCAACCTTGGTACAAAATTTTGTTCCCCTTGTAGCCATCTCCATGCTGTAGCATTGAAAGAAATCATATTTATCCTCCTGCTTGAACCATTTAGGATAATATCAGGTATCATTAAGTTAATTTATTGCTACCGAATGTCGAATCAAACTGCTGGTATCAATATCCTCGAAAAGTACGTCGGGGTTTTCACAATCACTTGCAGTTGCCACGTAGCGTTTTGCGACAACTGTTCCTTCGTATTCTGGAAAACCCGCTAGGTAAACCCTCGACCCAGGTTCAACGCATTCACGATCCAAAACAAAGATCTGAATAAAGTTTATTTTAAAGTTTTATTCGGGAGCCATTTTAAGTATGATCACTTAAAATTCGAGTTGAATTGACATTTTCCATTTCAAGCAGACCCTATCTCCATAAGCGGCATGTTCGGAAGATCCTCGCAACTTCTCAAACTTTCCATTTTCCCAACGTATGTATAAAGACAGGTTGCTGTCTTTCCATTCCTTCCGCAAAACAACGCTTCCCGTCACGTACTTGCAGTCATCGCTTTGTCTTCTGAGGAAACTAGTCCAGCTAGTCTGTTCAGTTGTGAACGCAAATACCCGATCACCTTTAAGAAGACATAGAGTAGAACTGGTAGATGATTCGTTCAGAGGTAACATTCCTGGTTTGTCATTTTTCCCGGATGGATTTTCATTTATATCTTGGGTATGGTTAAGACAGCCCGAGTCCGCTCCAAGTGCGTTTTCCTGGTCAATATCGTCAAATGAAATGTTTTGAGAAGGGTGATTTACATGATTTTCACCTTCTTTGCAACCTTTCAAACGGTTTTGGGCCATTTTAAAATTGAATCGAAACTTACTGAATACCTTGATTTTTCGAGTTTTTGGCATACTATCATTTAGATTTTTTCATCGACTAGCTCTTTTATCTGTGATTGAATAAAAAAATAATCTTGAAACAATTACGTTTCCGCCATGGGAATTAAAGTTGTCAGTGATGCAGCAGTGAATCAAAGCAATATGTTTCATTAGAAAGTAAGCATACGACACCAGGCCGACACGCTAAGAACAATCATGCTGTATTTTCTCATGAAAAAATCTGTCGCTTGAGTGACTGTAGCCTGTGACATATCATATCGCTTTCGAATACGGAGGATTCCTTGACATTGTGCAACTCTTGACAATGCCCAGATATAGACTAAAGCTGTTATTGATTATTCCATTTTGCCCCGTTTTTTATTTTCAAATCCTCCATAGAATCAGTTACGTGTTGCATCAAAAAAGTAGAAAAAATTCCTGTTGTTAATTAGCCTGTCAATTAATTATCTGGACAAGGTTTAAAAATTCTTTGGGGGAGGAACAGAACAAAAATATGCCATATAATCTCTAGCATGCTTATATACATAGTCCTTCATTGTATAAATTTTGCAATGCATTCATTCTTCAGCAAATAAGTTTACTTTCACATTCCTCAATTTTAGCATTCACTCGCCCCCTCCTGTCAAATCACACGGTTTGATAATTCCACACCTCTGCATGTCAAACATGGAATGACTTCCTGTCTTTTGTAGAAGAGAAGAAGTGAGATGCATAGAGGAAAGCTGGATCATATATGACATATGACCTATTTCTTCAAAATGATTATTTACTCCTAAAACTTTTTTTTATAGTTAGCCATACCTGCATCAGCCCGGTCGGTGGCAGATGCATGCGTGGATTTTTATAACGCTTTCAATTGTCACATCCTCTCAGAAATCGAATGGCTTTTTTCAAAGTTAAACCATCAAATTCAATTCATGCTTGATTCAGGTACGTCGAGATATTGTTGGATCATTATTAACCCCAGTGCATCATTATTTCTTCAGCATTTGCATACGTACTTCTAACGAGAACGTTATTATTAACTCGCATGTGAAAAGAGTTGGAATGCAGGTGTTTGAGTAGTAGCAAACAAAAAAAAATCTGTGAATGTT
Organism: Lepidocyrtinus dapeste; assembly: GCA_036850885.1. Taxonomy (NCBI): domain Eukaryota; kingdom Metazoa; phylum Arthropoda; class Collembola; order Entomobryomorpha; family Entomobryidae; genus Lepidocyrtinus; species Lepidocyrtinus dapeste. Next base: position 12,702 of record JAANSQ010000028.1, read on the forward strand.
TCATCCAATGTTTTTCATTCAGGCTATTTATCGTCCGTAAAAACTTTAATGACATCGTACCAAAGTCACTTTTTTATTCCTATGCTGAAATTAAGCCATATAAAGTTTTCATGATCTACTGCATTTCGTTTTGGATGAAGCTTGTACCGAGAGTCTAAATTACGTCATCGCAATAATGCGTTCTGCTTTCCTGTAAGCTAGGCTGCACCTTTTAGTGACCGAAATCTTATCATCTCGGAAATAGCACGAATATCACGAATTACAAACTTAAATTGTTTCTTCAATAAAATCTATCGTTCTCAAAGAAATGAGGCGGATTAAGTGTTCAAAACAAGTCTACAGAGCTATTCTCCTTCTAGTCGGATTAAGTTTTAAGTACAGTTTCGTGGAAGGATGGAAACCTCGTCATTTCCCGAAAATTGGAATATCTGAATTTGCAATGCAAGATGAAGAAGATCATCATTTGTGGGAGTCTGACATCGAGAAAATGCCCGACGGGGCTGTTACTCTTAAAGACAATGGACAAACGTACATAATTTCGGAACCTATTCTTGCGCTTACAATTGACTGTAACGCGTCATATCCCATCCAATGGAATTTCTTGAATGCAGAGGTAAAAATATGCACGAAATACCCTCGTGTCCCTAAATAGTTGAAGTCTGATTAAAAAGAATACTTTTGTATAATTCAGGACGCTTCGGAAAATGTTTATAGCGTTCGAATTAGAATGGTGCGTCATGCAAAGGACGTTTACAATCCACTTACAAATTCTTACACTTCCCAATTACAACTTTACGGAGATACTAATGCCATCACTGGAGAATACGTGTGCTTTAGCACGGAGTATGAAGATGTCCAAAAGAAAATATATATTTATTGGCAAGGCAAGTGTCATTAAAATCTAATGATGCAAGAGCATTTAAGAATTCACTCACAATTTCATTACGTTTAGGCGACTCTCCAAGTCCAGTAATACCACAAGATAGAACCGAAGACGTTTGCGTCAAGGAAGATAACGTCGCAATACTTCCTTGTAGAGTTGCTGATCCTGATGCGAGGCCTAAACTTTATTTCGAGGTTAAATGTGTAAGTTCTAGTAAATACTATTCCATGGCTATTTTCGAGAGGTTACAATTTACAACTACATAATTTTGTAATATATTCTGTGGAAAATTATAGAATGACAAATACAAAGCGATTGACTCTCCATTTATAAAATACGATGCCAAAGTAGGATTTACAATAGATCTTAGTCAATACAATGGAGCCTTTGGACGGTATAAGTGTGCCATGAATGATGATGACAGTTTTCCAGCATTTTTTAATCTAAGAAACGGTAGAGTTATACGGAATCCAAAAAATTGATTAAAACATTATGCATTGCAAAATAATTTGCGCTTCATTATTTGATTATTCGATAGAAACCTGTATTCCGCGGGTTTTCAACAACACAATTGTTGGTCGAGCATCTTTCCAGTATAATAAAAAAGAACAGAAAATAATCTGCTGTTCGAACAGTTCAAAGGCCCCATCCATGCAAGGCGTGTTTTGTCTGGATCCAGTGAGTTGCAAAATGAGAGAATTCCGTCTATTCAAAGTAAGTTAAGCTGGTTCATATTTTTTAACTTTATTTTTTGTCGTTATTTCATAAATTGTGACTTATACTCGGTGACTGTTACTTTTAAGAATGGAAACAATGGAATCGCTTACAAATCAAATGGAAGCTGCGTCTACGAAAGAATTTATCAGCGGGATTCAGGTCTAATTCGTTGCAAAGGTACATAAGTATACATACTAATAAACTATTATTCAAATTGACTAATTCCTTAAAATAAATTGTAATATTCGGAACCTTTCATTTTTTACAAGGTGACGGTATTGATGTAATGCGCCCATTTTACGCAGAACTCCAACAGAAAAAGAATGACTCATTCAATTTATGTAAGCTGAGCTAAATATTTTATAAGCGTTTAATTTGGAAGAACATTCCAAATATATTGGGTGACGTGATTTGTTTTAGACTTTGATTGGAATGAGATCCATCCAGAAAATCTGATAATCATGAGCATTAACACGAGAAAACCTATTTACACTAAACAAAATATCACTGTGCACTGCGAAACATCCTACTTTTACTTTTCTGAGGGGGTGAAATGGGCTGTGAGGTGGAAAAATGGGTCGTTAGAATTTTTAAACCAGGGTAATTAAAATTAAAGCACACTATTAGGTGATATTATTATTGCTGCTATTCCTGATAATGTGACTGCATTGAAAATTTACAGATTCCGAAATTTCTTCTCAAGACCAAGCCACTAGTTCGACCTTCCAAGCAATGCGACTCAAATTACAATTAAACATGACGGAGGTTTTATGTTTTGCACCAGTCTGGAACACAACTGAATGGATTAATAAAACGCACAAACTTGACGTCAGGGGTATTAAACCTACAGGCTTCATTTATTTTACTTAATTTTTAAAGCTTTTAACTTGATGACTATTGCAGCATCTGTTCCACCAAAGTTTGATGAAACGTCAATGCTAGATGTTATAAACCTTGACCTGAATCAGACCGAACAAGTGATTTCATGTAAAGCAAAGGGAATGCCAACGCCGATTCTAAGATGGAAGAAAAATAATCGGGTACGTTTTAAATGACCAGAAGTTTTGTGGCAGTAATGAAAATCTTACCAAGAACTTTAATTTTCATAGACCGTTATAAACGAAAGTAACATGGCATTGAAAAGAGTAAATGGGACACTTTTCCTTACAATTCATCGAGTTTCCCATGACTCGCAAGGAGAATACAGATGTATAGCCAGTAACTTTGCAGGAAAAACTGAGAAAACACTACAGATATACGTTATTGGTACACAACTGATACACACAACCCAAATTTTGTTTAGAACTAGTAAAGCTTCTAAAAACTAGAAACAGTTTAAATGCGCTTTATTTTAATTTTGATAATATACAGATCCTGGTCAACCTTTAAGTGGCTCAGCTATAGTATTTGTGATTATACTTGTACTTGCCTTGACTGGGGCAATGGGATTCCTTTTGTGGAGGATGCAACTCCAGCGTAAAATCATTACACATTTAACTGGAATCGTCTTCAGAGATATGAGCTCCGCAACAAATAATTCCACTCCATCAGGATTAGGCAATAATTCAAGTAACCGAGCTCCAGTCAATGTTTCAAATGGAGGGATGGAATTCCCTGTTTCAACAATACCTGCTCAAATCGTACAAGAACATAGTCACATTTGAATCACACATCCGAGATGTGTTCGATTGTGCTTAACAGTAAATATTTAATAACTTTATTGTCGCTTTTCCTTCAATTATGTACTTAACTGTAGTAAAGTGGTCCTCTAAATAAATAATATACAATTAGTCATTTATTCATCGAAGAAAGAATATACTTGGTTGAATTTAAAGGAGTGAATATTTCATTATTTCAGAGAATTAAATATAACATTGATTCCTCAATATCCTTTAACAATGTTCTTTGTTTGAGTTCATTCATTCTTCATTTCATTCTTTATCAACTATGATACATTTAAAAAGTTTGATAAACTAGATGCGTTATGGTCATTTTGCCGTCACAGTCGCGATGAGAAGCTCATCATAAAAGGTGAAAAGGGGTCTTTGGTGTTTGTCGTTTTAGTCTGAATAATTAGGCTCGAGCATACCATGGAATACCCACCCGTCATCTGCTTTACATTCATTTTACTGGCGGGTATCCAGAGTAAGATTCCATTTTGATTTAATTACTAAAAGTTTTATTACGTAGCATACATCTTTTACTTTAAAAACCACCATTATGTTAGATGCCGTTGGAAAGCCAGAACCATTCATTTCACAGAGTGGAGTGATACCCATTCATTCAAGTTCCGCTCCGGCTGTTGAAGAAGAACCAAGAATACCAGAAAGGTCTGACGTTATGGCAGTCCCCAAACACAAAGAAGAAGCACTAACGAGTGAAGAGAAAAGGTTTAACATGCTGTTAAATTCATTCCCAACTGACGAACCTTCGGCAACACCTCCTCCGCACACTTACACCAAGGAGGTTTTGCCAGACATGAGAAAAGCTCAGGAGGTCCTATCATCTCAAACATTTTACATTGACCCTACTCCATCTACGACAGTTTTCATGGAATCTTCGCCCTCTCCATTGGAAAAAGAAAAGAAACCAGATACTCTGGTATACAACGCCAACAAAATTACCATTGTAGACGAGCCGCATCCTCCTAAGCACAAAGAAAATTTCCCTAAAAAATCAAAATCGGGTAGAAAAAAGGCTTTGGCTAATAGGTTGAGGGATGAAGCAATTGAAAAAGAGATATTTTCGGAGTCTCTAAAGGAAAACATCAATAGGCAAGTTGTGAATCAGACTTCCAAAGTGTCCTCATCTTCCTCCTTGGATAGCAATCTAATTCAGCGTCAAGCGGAAGCAGTCAAAAATTCAAAGCCGGAAGATGAGAAAGATGATATATTGTTTGAGGAACCCAGTGATATTTCAGCAAGAGCTGGTGGAGGAAGTAGTAAAATTCCTTTTTACAGACCAGGTCCACCTTGGGAAGATGAAAAAATTGTAGGAAAAAGTATGAGTGAAATGCAAATAACTCCAATTGAAATAAGGTAGAACAAAAAGTCAAATGGAAAGTGCCATAAACTTAGAAAACTTTTTTTTTTTGAATGTATAACCTTTTTGATATTTTTGAAGCTTCAAGGTTGCTACTAAGCTCTGTCTGGCTAGAAAGAAATCAGCACACTTACCGGTGTTTGGAGTTAAAGGAGAAAGATATTACCTATGGGCGCCCATCACCCAATATATCCCATTGATACACAAAGGATATCCGATAAGGCCCCCGGTGTTTGCCCCACAATGTTTGAAGTGGGTGTTGCGTCAATGTAGGGGTGAAGTGAGACGCCCACTGGTGAAACCATGTACTTACTGGGCGCCTATGCCTATTCGTCGTCCCGAGTGCGGCTTTTTACCCAACATGCAAACCAAGATAGTAAACTATCGACCTGTGACATTCCGCCCTGGGAACTGCCCCTGCATCTGGCCTTGCACCAGACGTTTCGATGCAATTCAAAGATGTCGAATTGAAACTCCAGCAAGGGAAAAGCATATGGATGCAATACATTCTGATGGAGATCCATGGCATGAAGGAGAACTTAGGATACAGGATATACTAGTTACTCAATTATGTCGCGGAATGAAGATTGCATTATCATCAAAAACAGTAATACCCATCGGATGGATACCACTACGTATAGATGGAATCGATAAGTCAGAAAGCAATCTAGAGCCTCCAGGGGAAACTCCAACTGAGAATGATAATAACTTACAATTTCGAAAGAAACGAGAAGCCTCATTACCAATGTCAGCCAACACGAGCACGAAAAGATCTGTTGGATCAGGAAATTATGAAATTCTTGAAGAGTCTCTAAAGAGAAAACGTCAAGCAGGTCCTGTTCTCTCAAAAAGTAAAAAATTTTATAATCCTGACGCCGTGGTAGACACAGTAGCGCAGCTGACAATATCTGGGAGGAGTTTAATGTCACCCACGCAAGAATTAGACGCAGAAGATGATGAAGAGGATCTCGATAATAGCTTCGCGGCGTTAGCTCCCTATGACCCAGAGCAGTACGCCTACAGAGGGAATGATTCCCACATTTATGAACCGCCCCGTTGTATTGAATGGAGGTACAAAGCTTGTCCCAAGGGAAAGTCCAGTGAAGAGATTCACAATTCATTATTTGGCCAAGAGACAAAGGGCAATGAAGAAAGCAACAAGGGTTTAACTCGGAGATCTACCCACCGTCGTAATAGAAGAAGAATGCATCATAACCGTAAGTCATTCCAGGCAACCGTTGGGTCAACATCTCTTGACAAAAGACAAAGTAATACCGGAAAGGGAGGAAACAGTAGATTAAATAAGAGACATGATGATGATGACACGGATTTTTTTAACGTGCTGGGGGCAGAGGGTAATATGCCAGGAGCAGGTAAACAATCTATTAAGAATTACACTAAAAAAATAAATCCAATGTGACAATTATCCAGAGCTAATAATTCGTTTCGTTGGATTCCGGTAGGCTGCGGAGAGTGGCACTTCACAGAAACTATCCATTGCATGCAGGAAGAGGTAGTAGGCATGGCTGGCAGAATTAGTCAAATCATGCTGACGGGGGTAATCGACTCGAATGAATCTGATGAGGACGATGACTACATTACCGAAGCAGGAGGGATTAACGGAGAAATGAAAACAGTCAAAAACTTGTGCCCAGGATCCCCTAATCGATTTCCATGCTTCTTGAAGAGGAGAAAAAGGAATGCAAATAATGAAACATCAATGGATCAAGAAGCTGATGTAAATGAAGCTGATAATGAGGAAACCAAGACAAATGTAGAAACCGAGATGGATCAAGAAATGGAGATGGATAACAGCCCTGAAGTAATTACTGAGGAAAAAAGTGAGCCTAAAGAAGAGAACCAAGACATTCAATCATCTTCTGCTTACTACGTAAACCATATCCAAATTCCTCCGGACTCTGCGTGCATGTGTGATTGGCCTTGTCTCCCATTTTTTGATAAGATTAACCGGTGCTATGATGGCTTTGGTGGCGTTATCAATTCCAATAGGCACAAAATGTTTCGCAGCTTTAGACGTACTCAAAGAGCTCCCGTGCTCTGCCTTAATTTCGTAGAGATAGACGAGATCTACTGTAAAATCAAAGAGAAGCAATGAATGTGAATAAAACTTTGAGTGGTTTTTCTTTAGCATTGGTCCATTTTTTTTTTATTTCGGCAATCAACCCAAATTACGTTATACCTAAATAAATAAGTTATTCGAGCATATAAATTATGTAACACAAATACAAGTATTTAAAACATAATATTAATTACTTACATACAGGCATTATCTATTTTTTGTATGAATTTCTAATCCCAGGTCCAATCATGCTACTTTTTTCGGTTCGTTATGTAAAAATAGGGGAATGCTATTCGAAGGAAAAAAAATAGCTTAGCACTATCATGAGTACGTAAGATCTAAAATTACTCATGTAATTATAGCCGGCCATGTAGCACTAGCACACATACCAACGTACATCTATAAACTATAATGCAGTTACGCAATAAAATATTAAGTTAATCGCAAGGTTTGTAAGATTACAAGTAAAATATACTAGACTAAAAGTGGTGCTTGATTAAAAATGCAATGTAATGTCCTTTTAGATTATGTAACGGTCAAAATGTTGAAGTGCAAAAAGAAAACAAAAACGTTAAGGATAAGGTTAACTCAGACTTGAAGTCTTGTAAGCTTCGCGGGTTCTGGCCTTGTTCCCAAACAAACAATTTGAAATTTTAAAAAATTCTTTTCATGATTTAGCTATATCGTTCGTCTACCAACCGGAACAGCAAAGCTGATTAAACTCTGTGATAAATTGAACATTTTATTGCGTTCCGCACCGGTACGTCGAATATTCAGAGGAATTTGGAAGAGAGGATGGTTTATATGGGAGATTCTTCTAATGAAAAAAATAATTTACTTGGATGTTTTAAGAGGTCTTCTACTTCGTTTTCTGCTTATAGAATAGAATATTTAGTAACTAAATCCCACTAGTTTTTTAATCAGGATAAACCAAATCGATAAGGGGTTGTCTTCGAGGCATGATAATCCACATTGATCTCGTACTAAGAATACGAATTGAAGGAAACGAATCAGTGATTTTATTACTTTAGGCTACTCACGCTTATTCTATTGTACATAGATAAGGCAGAACCGTAGTGTTGTTTGATCTGATGATTGGAAAAATCTCCAATATATCTTCAAAGTTCACTCATATGATAAATAAATAATTTGGCAGGCTTGGTCGGAAATGTAAAAATTAGACTTAAATATTAGACATGACCTGGCCAGAAATTCTAGATTTGATAAGTGCCAAAATGATTGGGCCTAAATAAGCAATAAGTTTTGTGGGAGCAGTAAATCGAAACCAATATCAATATCAAGACAAAAAAAAAAACACAGCAATATGCAGCAAAGATAACACTCAAAATGTTTCTTTCTGCTCCGGTGACCAATAAGGAGTAAAATTCTAAAACCAGGCTTTTGCTATAGAACATTTTTTTCTCATTTTTGTTTCATCAATGAAGTAAAATCTACCCCATTTATATGCTAAACATCGTTTCCTGGACTTATCAGTGAAATCTCCATGCATTTAACATCTTTGATTAGATTGTAAACCAAAGAATTGCTCAGGATCAAAATGTTCATGATCGTAATCGAGCTTTAGGTGAATTTATTACAGAGGATTTATTGCCCGAGTGTCTGGCAAAGTGAAGAATGAACATCATGAATCTTGAAGCAGAGCATGTATTCTTCTTCTTTAGGATTGCGCTTCGAAAATTTGAAAAATTCTCAGCCTTCAACTCCGCCAATGTTAGGACTTCAGGTATCATGTGATCGCTTCGCGTACTCCTCACTTGGCTTCAGTTAGTGGTACCAAAAATATAAGATATACATGCCAAACTTTCGGTCTGACAAAAATTTTGCATTGTTGTTGTCGGCATTTGCATAAAGATTCAGATTCAAAGGTCTAAAAAAAAGTCCATCAGTTTATAATCTGAAGCTAAAGATTTACTTTGGATATGAAAATGCCATCAAAGTTTTTGAATATTTGTTCGTGCTGCCAATAGCGGTTAAGTTTGGTGGTAGGATGACTTTGTGACTTTGTGAGACCTTCGTTTGGCATCAAATAGCTTGTGAAAGAAAAATGTACTTGTTCATGTTCCACATTCTGGAGAAGTGTTTTCCTAATCTGTGGATCTTAGGGTATGTTTCATTTTCTACTTGAAGCTGCTCAAGGTGACATTAGGAAAACTTGTCTAATGAAAGCAAAAAAAAAAAATGTTTTAGAAATCTCCCGATTCTATTTTAGTTTGAATTATTTTTTCTTGGCAAAGAAATTGAAAGTCTAGCTGTAGTTGTTTTTTTAGAATTTTCGTGGAAAATTCTAAGCCAATTTTTTCCTTACAAAATGTTTAATGAATAGGATAGGTTTTTAACGGTCTTTTTAAGATCGAGTTTTAACCTCCTAAAGTTTTCTCAGAAACGGGATATACTTTTACATCTTGAAAGTATAGTTTGCTGAAACGAGATCTACAGACATTTGTAGAGTAGGGAAGTAAATTCGCCTTTTGCGTTATTTTAAGTAGTAATTTTTATTCTTAATTTAAGCTGTAGATATATAGTTTTTTAGCCGGTGTTATTGCTATTACTCGCTAATTAGGCTAGATATATTAAAGAAGTGCCAGAAATTTTTTTTGGAAGTACTGTAAACTGTAAAAGTTAGGAATGGAAGATGAATCTTCTTCGTCATCGGCATCATCAACACCACCTCCGACTCCGTCATTGCAAATATCAATCACGGCGGACGCGGAAAACGATGAAAACATGGAGCCTAACTTGGATAAGCCTATAAGCATTACTCTCTCTCCTGGATCATCGTTAGTTGTTTCTACTGCAGGGGGTAGCATGAGAAAACCGTTTCGGCAGATGGGTTGTAGTGGTACATCACTCTCCTCTACTTCGTCACGCTCATCAAGAATCAAATCGTTTTCACAAAAGAAAAGTTCCAGTCGAGAGAGAAGAATCAAATGTGTACTGATAGGTGACTGTAAAACCGGGAAATCAACGTTGGTCCAAAACTTTCTTTATGGACAGAGCTACACTCCTGCTGAATATTCACCAACTTTACAAGATAATCATTTGTACACATTTAGTGAAGCTAAAACGGTTAGTGACAAGAAAAACTTGGAGAATGCGGATGAGAATGGGAGCGAGAAACAGAATGAGATAATTTTACAAATATGTGATACTGGAGGTCAGGTATGAATGATATAGAGGTATTACATGATTATTTTTGTCCTTTAAAAATATATAGAACTCTCCAAATGTTTGTATAATAGGAAGACATGGATAGGCTGCGTCCTCTTTGTTACACCAATGCTCAAATGGTCATAATTTGCTTCAGCGTCATGAACCCCACTTCTTTTGCAAACGTGACCATGAAATGGCTTCCTGAGGTTAATCTTTGTATACATTTTTCATATCCAATAAAATTTTCACTTGCCATAATTTTAATTGTTTCACTTGTTTTTTAGGTAAAACGCCATTGTATGGTACGAGAAGATCCAGACAACCCTTTAAAGTTATTACTAGTTGGAACCCAGTCAGATCTCCGATCAAACATGAATTACCTTCTTAAGTTGATGGATGATGGACTGGCTCCCGTATCGGAATCTCAAGCCTTGCGTCTTGCTAGCAAAATTGGAGCCCTTCAGTACGTCGAGAGTTCTTCGCTCAACAAAAGTACCGTTAATGTGAGGAAACTTAATACTGCTCATTTAATTATAATTGAAGAGTCAATCTTCAATGTTCTGATAATTTACGATTGAAAAATAACCGATAATTTGTTATCTATAATGCAGCATATTTTTGACCTGGTTATGTCATACGGAAACGGCAAATTTCACCCCAGGCAATTTCTTGGACTGCCTTTGGAGTCAGCCCTACATGAACGGATTCTTCCTAACTTAACAGAAAGGAAGCTTCTGTTCTGGCGACGTTGGCGAGTTCGTCAAAGCAAAACATCTGGCAAAATGAAACGTCTCGTACTTCTACCTTGCCTATTTTGAGTCTTTCTTTAATCTTTTTCGTGAAACTTCTGAAATTTCTCAGAAGATCGATTCGCATGCATATTTAGTATATATTTTTCTCATATGCATAACTTCATTGTTAATTATGATGTAACTACCCAAGCTTTGGGTTCTGTACTGTTAATGAGACTTCTTGGTGGATTAGGGAGGTCTCACTCTTGGGCATTATACCATATTGGGAATTTAGTGAAGTTACTGTAGTCTATTTTCAACCTTCGTATATTTTTAAATAATACTTTCTAATTTTGTACAGAATTGTGCAAGCTGTTGTCGTAATATGTATGGATGCATTGTACATTGTACATACATATATTGTAGTCCTATATTTACTCCCTTCATTTAGATGTATTACTTATACTTACTCGAGATTTAAAAGTTAGTAGTTTATGGTTAGGTCAATTAATGCTGGATCATGCATCCCTAAAATGCATTCCTAATTTTGAAGTCGAAGTGGTACCCATGTTTTGTAAAAACATTTGGGATTTTCCTGTCGAGTTGCACATGCACATCGCGTTATAGAAAATAGTGAAAGTAAAGGAAGTGGACGCCCGTCCAATAATGTTAATGATATAATGATTTACAATTTATGGCTGTTGAGAAAATTTGAATTGATTTATCCTACAGGTATAATGGGTATGTAATGTTATGCTTCGACCATATAATTTTTTCCGAAAGGTAACTTTTAGTCATAGTCATTTAGTATTATCACATAATCAATTTAATAAATTCAACGCTAAGATTATATGTTCGCGTTGCGAATATTTGAAATACAAATGAAAATAGAAGGCCCATGAAATAAAACATGATTTCGCCACACGTGGGTAAAAAATACAGGTAATTCTGATTCTAGCAATTAAATATTCAAGACCAAAATGTTGTTCCTGTGTTGAAAACCAACTCTGAATAAAAATACTGAATTCAAAAAATTTATTTTATGATTTCCAGCTGTTTAAATACAACGTAAGAAAGGGCGTTGGAGTTGAGTGGGCGTGGGTACCCTATTGCTCTGAATATTTAAAAGTTGGTTATTCTACGAATTATTGTCTAGTTTGTGGAAGTCAAAACAGAACTAATTGAACTGTGGTTGAGGAAATACATAGTTAGTGTGAGCTTACTAGACGTTGGAAATACTTCAATTAACTCTCATCTTTAATTCTGTTTTGCCCTTTACTCATTTGGCTAAGTTTTGCAAACCATATTTTTCGACATTTGATTTAGTTGTTATTTAGGAGATCGCAATTACAAATGAAATTCTACGTGAAGGAACTATTTCTGTTTTCATACTTTCTCGTACCAGTAATTAATGGATTTCCCACTCTGGTTAACGAAGACTCAGTGATTACTGGGGAGGTAAGACAAAAGCGATCTTTCGGGGTGGGAGTTACTGGGGTGGATATAATATCAAGCTTGCTGACAGCCATGAGTGCTGGTTACCCTTATCCTCCTCATCAACCTCTGAATGGATATGGATATCACCGACCTTTTCGTCAAAGTTTTCATGGAATACGATCTTACTACCCGTTTGGCCAGTTTCCACCATTGTATCCAGGATATTATGGACTGAGTGGGTTTGGCTTCCATTAAGCCGAATCTAATTGAGATACCGTGAAAAATCGTTTTTTTTTCGTTAGACCAAATAGATCACTTTATTTTGTTTCTACTGTAAGAATTGTGTATCAGTTTTATAAAAAAGAGCATGACTACTCTTAGAGCAATTGACATTTAAAGTGCTCCCTAATTATCATTCAATACACCTATGATGAAAATATCAACTTAAAATGTACAACTCTTAATTTTTTTTTACAAAATCAATCTTTTAAAACTTTCAATTGTAGTATTAAAACTTCTGAAAAGTAAATAAAGCCTGCACTTCAAGATTCACATATTTCTTTTCATACTACCCCATCTAAATAAAACTCTACTGTACTTGACTTAAGCTTGGTAAAGCTTCAAAATTGAAGAAATGGGTCCCCTGCAAATAGGACAGCGTTGTTGGCGGTATCGCGCAACCCGTTTGGTGCAAAAACGCACAGCACACCTGTAGCACATGCAAATGTGGCCACATGTATTAAACGCAGTGTTCTTCGCATCAGTTAGGCACATCAGACATTTTCCGTTATCAGTGTCATCAAAAGAGATCGGGCTAACAAATGCTGGAGTCTTTGAAAATATAAATGACACGTCACGATTAAAAAATAAACTTCAGACGCTAGATATATGTCTTTTTCAAAATTGTTAAATTTATGTCTTACAAGAGGAGAGGCAGTTAAAGATGATGGGATCGATATTTTATTGAAACTTGGAAGAGAAGAAAGTTGCACATTCCGCCGAGTGGAAAGATTAGGACGTTTACTGCATCTTTTCTCCAAGTTAGGGCTCGTATAAACACTGCTAATGCCTGTAGCACTTTGGTTGTCCCTCGTAAGCGTCATAGTCTTATCTATGTCATAAGCATCTCATGAAAAATAACGGTAGAATTCTTGTTCTCCTTAAAATGATTTCACTTACTGACGAATTTTACACCCTTAACGAATCCATACACTTCAACCACTGCCCATAATGGAACAGACGTATTAAGCTCACGTAAAAATATACCTCCATTTATTCCATCAACACCATGTAAGATACAACCATCGCGAGTAACTTTCCAGTATATAGTGGTTCCAACTTGCAGTGGGAATAGGTGAACACCTTTAATCCACACGCCAGGCATATTCTTGAGATCTAAAAATTTAAATAAAGCTATTTAAGGTCTCAAATAATTTTCTATTGGAGATAATTTTATACTCAAGTTTAGTCTCGTACCCATTCCCAACGGAACATTTGTGTGACTGTCGGTTCTTTCATCAATAAAAGAGTTTGGATTTATCGATGTAAAACCAATGCGAAGAGGTCCAAAATATTCATTAGCCATTTCTGTTATTTGAATAGCAACCTACAGAGCACGAAACGTACAAAAATCAGTAAACTTTCTTGAGTATCTTTAACTCACAAATATATATGAATATTCACTAACGCTTTCATTCACGGCAATAGGACGAATAGAAAAGAGTACGCCATGATCAAAATGGGATTTTTCGCGTGTTGCAGATCTGGAATTTTCATGTAGAGTAAGGGCTTTTCCATGCACCGGATGAAACTTCAATTTCAAGGCGATTCCTTGTCCAAGTTCGTTATTAGCTACGAGGGTATCATTTAGTCCAATTATTGAGAAGAACTATACTTATATCACTATCATAATGAATTTAAGACTTATGCATAATCATAGCGCTTACTGGGTTGCGTTTCTACCCTCATATAAGTATAGGTTTTACTCTCTGGTACTGGGTCAGATTCCATAGCGTTGCAGTTGGACGAGCCGAATCTTGTAAATACATTGGAGATAATACCTCCAAAGCTTTTCGAGAAAAATTATCAAAACAATTGCACGAAGGAATTATCTCTAATGTCAATAAATCGTACAAGTACTTTCTCATTTAACTTACCTTCCCAGAGTAAACATTTTGTAGAAGTAATGAAGCCACAGTTCTGCGATAAAATTGATTATTTCAATTCGAACTATAAGACGACTGAGGAGAATTAAATAGGAAGTTCAAAACTAATAGGAACACTTTAACTTCCCTGTAAAAGTTATGTCTTCTGTTTCTAGTTTATTAGTTTAAGTGAATCACAGTCATAGAAGTATGTACCGACTCATTTGACTCTTAAAAGTGTAAAATTTTTTTAGAGTGAAGTTTATATGCAAATAAAAATGGAAGAACTCTATTTGCCTAATTCAGTCCAGCAACAGAGAAATTTTTATATGCTTCTTGTTAAAAATACACAACAAAGCATTTCAATACTTTGACAAATATCTTCATAATTTCGCGCGCTGAAAAAAATTTTCCTTGCATTTGAATTTTGAATCTGACCGCCAGATGAAAATCTAAAGCAAAGTTTTTAGCAGAGCATCATGTTATAGCGTAGATTTGTAAAATAAAAAATCGTTGCACATGCCCCATGCATAAGAAATGATGCTATTGCTCCGAAATGAATGAATAAATAAATAAGTTTGCTCCCATTTTTTAATGCGAGTCGATAGATTCGGTTTTGACAAGTTTATCGATAAGCAAATCCGCGATATATTCCACGTATGTATGTATGTCTTCCCACTTGTAAACACTTTATAATTATCGTGTACGTATTCACAGAACAATGTTATTTGTTTGCTTCGTGATTGTTCGAAGTAACCTGCATAATTAATTTACATATTCGTACAATACTACTTTAGGCTAAGTCCACATTATCTTACACTATTATTAATATAAATTTAAATTAACATAGTTAGCACACAGTGAAAGTAAAGTTAAAGATTATTCTTTCAAGCGCTCATTTTTCTTCAGAATCCCACGTTTCCAAAATCATTTGGGCCGCTTTCTCCCCAATCATAATTGTCGGTGCGTTTAGATTAGCGTTAGGTATAACTGGCATTGCTGAAGCGTCCGCTACACGCAGCCCAGAAATTCCTCGTACCCTTGAAACAAAAGTTATTGTAAAAACTCAAAGTTTAAAAAATACTGTACTTTTACAATTCCTCATACCTTAATTTTGAATCCAAAACCGCCATTGGATCGTTTTTATGTCCCTATTTATAAATACACAATAAGATCAGTTTCATATTAAGATACTTCGCTTACATCTAAATTTGGTCTTGATTAGGTTACTTACAAATCGCGCTGTGCAGCATGGGTGATAAATAGTCATCGTCAATCTTCGGGCATAGCATTCAAAGTACTCATTAGACTTAAGTGGAAAATGCTCGCATCCTGGGAGCTTCTTTGACGCAAGTCTGGCACCCACTTTCCGGTAGGCCTCTGTTTGTTCGAAGATCCTTACCGTGAAATGCATTCCTAAATTGAAATATGATAGATAGTTTTTAAACTTTTTGATTTAAAAAATTTTTCTTTTGAATACAATTTAAAACTTGAGTTAACCTTCAATCAAGGCTTTCATGTCATCCGGATGATCGAAATATTTGGGATCGATTTTTGGATGAATGAATGGGTCCTTGCTTTGTAGCTCTACGATTCCAGTTGTTTTTGGGCGACCGAGATCTATTAGTACAAAACACGCGTCTGATTTCGAATAAGGTGCAAGGAACTCCAGCAATACACTTGGTTTAAGTCCGAAACACATTGTTAGATCTTCAGAGCCACCATGTCGGACACCAAGTGGGGTGTAATGCAACTCAAGGTCAGGCCAATTAGGGTCTGCCAAAGAGCTGGAAAACATTGCAAGTCCAGCAACAATGTTGGATGAAATGGGCCCTGCAAAAAGATGACCATGATAAATTCCTCTAAGTGGCAATGATTTCAACGATTTCAATAAAAAATTACCAGTGCGGTTAAAACCATACTCCAAAACTGATTGCAATCCAAAATCTCGGTCAAATAGGAATGATACTGGTTCGTCAAAAAGAAAAGGTCCAAGTGTTGTAAGAACATGGTCCTGTAGATTTCGTCCTACTCCTGGCAGGTCTAGTACAGGGGTAATCTGAAAATATTATAATTTTTTTAAGTAAATCTAACTGGAATTTAATTGCATGAAATTTAACAAACTAATGCTGTCTTACACCCATATCATGAAGATGCTCCGCAGGTCCAATACCAGATAGAAGCAAAAGCTGAGGAGTTCCAATAGCCCCTGCGCAAATGATAACTTCTTTCCTAGCTCTCGCTGAAAGAACTCTGCCATCTCTGATGTATGTTACACCTGTTGCTCTCATATTTTCGTCGACATTAATCTGAAAATGTTTTGGAGAAAAAGAATCACAGGGGGTATCCTTTAATTATTTTAAGATTATAAATGACTAGGAATACCTTTGTGACATGAGCAAACTTAACAAGGTCAAAATTGTCCCTGGGATCCACGAAATCTCTTATATAGGATTCAAAGGTCCCTGCACGCATTCCATTATACATTGTGACATCCACATGGTGGAATCCTTCGGAAACAAGTTTATTATTTTGAAAACTATTTTTCCACCGAAGTACGAATTTAGTTACAACAACAGTAAACCTACCTGAAGTTTGGTAAGAGTTCGGGTCAATATCAACTGGAAAACCAAGCTCTCTACCCGCAGCTAGCCAGAGATCAATTGTAGGCTCAAACCTGAGCTTGGATACAGGTAGCCGACCACCAGTCCCATGAAATTTAGCTTTAAAAGTAAAGAAATTATTTAATATTTGATTA
The DNA here is from genome assembly GCA_036850885.1 of Lepidocyrtinus dapeste. Lineage (NCBI taxonomy): Eukaryota > Metazoa > Arthropoda > Collembola > Entomobryomorpha > Entomobryidae > Lepidocyrtinus > Lepidocyrtinus dapeste. Next base: position 29,665 of record JAANSQ010000028.1, read on the forward strand.
CCAAGTAGGTTTAGTTTTGTCTGAATGGTAGTTTTTGTTGACATACGATCTGGCCAGTTGCCCATGTAGTTTTCGGATTTTTTGAAAATCGGAAGTAGGTTTTCATATCTCCAAGAGGCATCGTCCGATAAATTCGCCCAGTTGTTGAAGTCATTAGGGTTTCCACCTAATATTAAATATTAAACGAACAACGTTCAAATAATGTATGTAATGAAACACATAACGGAGTATATTTCTGTTCAGTAAACCCTTACGCATGTAAATCATAAAGTTTAGTTGACTGCTCCCTCCAACCATTTTTCCTCTTGGCCAATGCATTCTCTAAAAAATTTTTGTTTTAAAATATTCCTAAATAAAATAATTCCTAATGATTAGTATTTTTATATTAAAAAAAATTCTTATACACGTTCGTCGACGGATTCGCAGGAGTCTTTTTGAGGCACTGTTCGATAGTTCCAGTCCGTCGTTTGATGTAAATTAAAAGGAGCAAATGCGGGAATCGAATTATACGGACTTGGTTCTCCTCCAGCTTCAAGAAGTAGAACGCGATATTTTCCTTGTTCACTTAATCTGTTTCCAACGACCGACCCAGCAGAGCCACTTCCCACTTAAGGTCAAAGTTAAGAAACAATTAACGCACTTGCGATTTTTCACTTGATACTCTGGGAATAATATGATCAAAATATATTTTTATAACAAACCAATAATAAAATCATACTCCACGGTAGAAGATACTGGATTAGGATGTAGCACTATTTCTTCCAGGAGCTTTCCGCACGTCCAAATACTTGTGAGAACAGAAATTAAGCTAAAAAACGATGAATATCCTGTGAATACAAATGGAATATTCAACAGACGAAATAGAAGCTCCAGAATGTTGACGGATGCCATGTTTAACTAATTACGTAAATTGGCTAATTGATTTTATGTCTTCCTGCCTCGGCCACCCGAGCAAATTTTTAAAAAACTTAATTACATGCTATTCTACCGTACACTACTCAAAGCCCACTTCAGTATTAAAGCCATCCTTGACATTGAAAATGTTTCACTTTAGTTGACACAAGATATTGAAATTAATGCAACGGTATTACATCCTTACTTCTGGGTAAATCCAATGTTAACAAAATATTATGGTACCTAGTGTCCTTTGCTCCCTTCTGTGATCCTTTATTTCATGAAAGGGATCGGTGTATTGTGGCAAAGGGTTGAAAGCGAATTCTCTTAAAGTTTATGTTGTCGATTGTTCTTATTCCTGCATCAAGTTCTATTTATAAGCATTTTTACCGTAATGCATCGGATAACAATAAGCAATGCCACATTCTTGAACTTGAATGAGATTTATGAAAGATGGTAATATCATGAAAGAATTTGGGCTTTTATTTCGTCAAAATTATCGGGTATATACAGATAAAACTTTTAATAATTGGAGAAGGTTCGTGGTATTTGAAACAGGCACAATGCTCATTTAATAAAATCATCGTCAACCTGTTCCTGATCGTCTTCACTTAAATGTGGTAAAGACGTAGCTGTAAATGTGTAATTGGGAAGAGCTGCAGTGGTTGTCGTTCGATTACCAACGACAGTTGATCCACCCCCTCGGCGTCGCCAATGCCTAAAGTAAATAATGATGAAAAGAATTGCAAGAGACACAATGATAGTTTGGAAAAGGGCTAGAACAATGCATCCAAGCTTTCTTTCGAATGATCTACGACGAGGTTTTTGTGGTAAGTCTGGGTCAGCGGTAGAATTTGGACTGATTTCAGCAGCCAGCTCCAAAGTGGAAACCGACATTAGTTCCATCCGTCTGGAACTAGAAGTCACCATAAGTTTCTCCGCCTCCTCGGTAGACATATCACCGTCATAATATTCCAAGTCGTTGCAATTCAAGCACAGCTGTAGATTTGGTCTAGCTTCAGACAATTCTTTGAGGGCACAATTTTCAACCCAAATCCTCGATAAATGTAACTCTCTAAACGAGTCATGGACAGGGAGTTTATCAATGTTTTCGTGGAGAAAAACAGACGTTGGTGGTGCGGCCATATTCAGACCAAGATATAATTTGTGCAACGGTTTCAATCCACAAGTAACTTTGAGATACATCAATTTCTGGCAATTTGAAAACATGCTAAAATCCAAAGCAAGATAACGTACGGAGGACAGGTCGTACGATTGGACCCTTCTTAGAACGATACGTTCCAAAGTCTTGCTGTTTCGCATTACCCCTTTTTGGTAAAATGTCCAGAGAACTGTTCCAAAATTACAAATTAGAACTTTTAGGCAAATCTGCTGCTCTAAAAGGAACTTCCATTCGGGAAGGTACACTGCACTTAGACCAGGCATTTCCACATGGAATTCCGTAAGCTTGGTGGGATAAGTTTGAATGAATTGACGGAGAAAATCTGGTGATGACTCGTGAAACTCTTTATGCTCATATGGATCTTGACAACCGCTGATCTCAAGTATCGCATAGACACTATCAAGTCCTGTATTCGCCCGTATTCCTCGAAATATTTCTCGCGCGTAGTCATCCGTAGGAGTAATTGTTCCGGGTTGAACCCTCACGGCGGATCCAGTAGTACTCGCGAGTCCCCCTTCTTCTCCGTCCCCTAGTTTTCTACGATAATTTTGACGGATTCCTAAATGTATTCGTAACTGTTTCCCTACTGCTTCCCCATGACGCGTCAAGTTTATTATGAACCCTCCTGGTTCGTTGATCAGGTCATGTGTGTCCATCCAAACATCTCGAATAACTTTTCCCTTGTATTGCCTCACTGGAAAATCCCCAGACGGAATTGGTGGATCAGTTTCACACACGCCAACTTCCTTGTCATCATCAAGCAACGGGATGTTTCCTATTGAGCTGGATAAGGGATGTGAAACGTCTGGAATGCTTTGAAGTTGGACTAACTTCTGGAGGGAGGCCACAAGCCGTATTGTGTTCGGCTGGCGTCTACCTTCCGCGCTTTTATGGGTGGCTTCATTTTCCTTCTTTTTTGGCATACTCTAAGAAATTTTAAAGAGAGATAAACGCGAGGTAGTAACGGATACTGGTGTTTGCATTTAGTAAAACCTACTTAGCTCCGAAATTAAATCCACAACTATCTTCATGTACAGGTTGTTCCTTATATTACTCTAAAAACCTAAAGTTAATTACAAGGTAAGAAAATCGCAGGACTGTTCAACACCGTCAACAGTCTTATACAAATAGAAGCCATTTTACAGTAAATATTTAAGTAGTTGCGGGTAAATTGATGATTTCATTGCTCATTTGTTCAAACGGTTATAGTAATTTATCTGAACTGTTAACTTTCCATTTAAAAATTATGTCGTTTCTTGGAGATTTGCCGAATAGCGCATTTCTTATGAATAGCAAGCGATATTCCCTTACTCAAGTCCAATCTGATTGATGCATGTAATTATGTTTCTTTGTTGACCTTTTTGATGAAGCGACCGCATATTATTATTAGACTGTGTGTGATTCTTCTTGGTAGTTTTCTACTGACGTATAGAGGTGCTGGTTTTGAATTAGCAAAATATACTCAAAATTTTGGGTTTTAGTAAATGCATTTAATGCATAATCATAGCTATGCGTCTTTTATGCATTGTCAATGAGTTACAATTGACAAATATGACTGACTAAACAAGTGCGCATACAAAAATAAAAACGAATATGACTTAACTTAGGTTATTATCAGACGTGACAAACAGACACAATTGTATTTACATCCGCTCCAATATAACAACAGCTTATAATGCACGTTAAGTTTGTGTGACCCAGTTAAGTAGCCCGACCAAAGATTTAAATACATACTAATACATTACAATGGTGAGCTTTGTTGCACTCTTTTATTGTTGGAATATGCTTGCATATATCTATTTGTCAATTGCTTTTTGTTTGGTTGATTTGTTCCTTAACAAAGACTCACTACTATTATTGAGCAGCTTGGAAAAAGCCCCGAATCCAGTAAAAGATTACTTTGTATGCTTTTCTACGTAATGCTGTTCATTACCAAGTACCTATTATTGCCACATATTATTCTACTGCATAAATGGGCTTTACCCACCACAAGTTGAAAGGAAGTAATTTGATTTCACAGGCTGATGATTCGGTTTGTACTAAATACACCAATCCAACATTACCATATTTCTGCCACGCTGTGTGCCAATTAATTTAGTTTGTACAGGTGCCTTTTTCCAATGATGATTGTATATACACACGTAGTAAATATAAATCGCTCATGTTCAGTGAAGCAGTATTTTCATTTTCTGTTTAAAACTACGCGCAAAAGGCAAAAGCAGGATTTTAAAACTGGAATGTAATAACAAATAAGCTCTATTTGTGAATAGATAAATAGAGCCTGTTCGTGAAGTTTAAAAAACACTATTTTTACAAGTATACGCTAAAATACTTCGCACAAAAAACGCTACTTATGTCATACTCTAAAAAGGATAGCTGCATAGTGGTTTAAGTATTAAAGTGACACTCATAATTAAATTTTTATATAATACAATATATACACACCTTAGCTAAGGGCCATACACCGTCATTAGGTATTTAATAGTTACCACGCATGTCTTTATAAACGCACAATCATACATTTCAATAATTAAAGTTATAATACCCAAATATATATGTTCACACTTTTTCTTTGATGATTTACAGTCTAATTTATAAATAGTAATGGTTCTTGAAGTTCAACATGATCCTCACCGCGTTCTTCATCGGGTCGTTTTTCTTCTTTGTGGCAATCAATTACGCTCTCGAGAATTTCATCATTGAAGATTTCAACAAAGATCCAGAGAAAATGCTTTCTTCCTTCTACGAAGACAAAATCGTATGTTCAGAGAAGTTGCATGAAAAAGAGCCTAATTTGCCTCTGGAAGAAAATGGAAACGACATAAACTGCAAAAATAACTTCAATGGTAAACGGTTGGAACTACGAGTCTCTGCAAGTAATTTTGTTTAAAATTACTGAATCCTTATGGATGCTTATTTGCCATTGTAGCTTTTCTACCGTTTATACCTGTAATGTTCTAAATATCCGTCACAAATATGTGTTTATCGCTCGTTTGATGTTCGTTGAATATTGCAGAACGCTAATCTAGTCCTTAAAACTAATTTTAATTCAAAACACTGTTTTAAAGTTGTGTAATGCAATCGATATGCTCACGGAAATAAATCCTTTCTAATTTGGGTCATGTACTGCAGATAACCGTCACAAAATTTATTAGAATTGATCTTGTATGTGGCAGTTGGCACGCTAATGAAGACAAAGACGAAATATATACCACACCTTGTCTCCATTTGACTGCACACTTTTACACATACGAGCATTTGGCCATTGAAATTCCATTCAGTGCGGCAAGTTTAAATTTCTTTAGAAGGTATTCCATCTTGAATACATGTAAAAATTGTATAAGAAGAAAATAAAATAATTTTTTCCATTATTACATTGGCCATTGGATATTGTATGGCATAAACAAGGCAATAATATAAGCACTCCATCCAGGTAAATCATATGATCGGCTGATTCGAAGAAATTAATTAGAATTTGGATTCAGAATTTCATTTTGGATCACTATTATATAGGTTCAATTATCCAGATTGCGATTAGACTTGCTTGTATTGTACCTTTTCAGATAACCTGTGCGCTCATAGTATTTCAAAGAGTGGAATGATGTTGTCCAGGCTCGTTCGGCCATCCACGGCGGTGTTGAGTAAGTACCCAGTTAGAACCATGAATAAATGAATTTTACGCAACTCGCGTTATTGTACATGACGGATTTGTTGGTTTTGAACTCACAGGTCAAGTTGTTGCTACTCAAAACAGTCAACTCCCACCGAATACGTTGTGTGTAGTGCGATGTCTCACTTCTGGAACGAAAGCAGCTCTTGCGCCCTATAAGGAGGGCCCTGAGCGTGACCTGGTCAACTTTCCTCGACCGAAACGAGCCGTTCATAGTGATCCCGTTAGGTTCGGCTTTCTCCCAGACTCCTGGTTCACGATGTTCTACCCGAAAACTGGGGTCACGGGACCGTACGCATTCTTTGGCGGACTTTTAACTTATGTGTTGAGCAAGGAAATCTGGGTTTTGGAGCATGAGTTCTGGGGAGGAGTTTCCTTCTTCATTATGATTATTTACGCAGTGAAGAAATTCGGTCCCAAGGTCAATGCATGGGCCGAAGCTGAATCCCAGGTGAAAATACGCTAACTAGTCTAATTAATTATTATTATTGTATAACCTCCCTAGGTATAAATTAAACATGTTCATCGGGCCATTAAAATTGTAAACTTTAACTCGATTGTTTTAATGTTTCAATCAATTACAGAGAGAATTGGATATGTACAACGAAGGGAAAGTTTCCGAGATCAAATTCTGCACAGAGGGGATTGAAGAAGAGAAGAAAGCCCAAAGTGAAGCAGAAGGGAGCAGAATGTTGTTTGATGTTAAACGTGAAAACGTTGGACTCCAACTCGAAGCCGTTTACCGTGAGCGTATGATGCAGGTCTATAACGATGTCAAGAGGAGGCTTGATTATCAAGTAGAGAAAGTCAATGTAAGCTTATCATTCACTAACCAAATACCATTTACATGATTTCACTTTTGTTTTCCACAATTAAAATTACTACATTAAAAACTAATCCACGCACATTTTTACTACAGGTGGAACGAAACATTCAGCAAAGGCACATGGTCAACTGGATTGTAGACAATGTAAAGAAAGCCATAACTCCCGAGTCAGAACAAGAAAATCTGAAGAAATGCATTGCAGACCTTAAGGGTCTCGCCGCAAGAGCGTAGGAAGCCTCCCATTAAAAATTCATTTCAACAAGTTCTTTATTGGCTTATAAAGTAAATTGAAGTTCAGGTAGGGTGAAAATTTACTGCTATATATTAGAAGTCTCGTCTCGTCCCATCTCTCACTATTCAATCTTTAAGCAAAATGAAATCGAGAATCCAACTGAGTTCAATTAATGATGCGATGAGACTAGAGTAGTTCATTGTATAAACGTGTAATAAAATCACAGCGTCGTAACTTAAAAATGTACTGATTCTTCTTCGAACATATTTATTATTTATCTTCGTACATTACAGCATTATTAAGATTAATACATAAGAAAATTTGGTTGCAAACAGAAGACACCGGTCCGCAGCACGAAAAGTGGATTGTTTGTGTGGCACAAGCCATGCATGCACATACTGTTACTGAAACTGTTTTTTTTATCGAACCCACCAACCCCAATCATTTCTTCTACACATTTCGAATTTTTAACTTGATGTTTCAGCCAAACCGTGATTTAGATTCGTTTGTAAAAGTACAAGTAGCCCAGATCCTTAGGCAAGTTCTCTGATGCTGCCACACGATTATCATTGAACAGCGCCCATGTACCATCCTTCATTATGTGGCATACATAATGCCCCACCATTGAAGATGTCCCCATGTGGCTCACAAACGCTATTAGCTTGTACTCTGAAACAGAATAAGTTTTTAAATTAAACAGTGGTATTTCCGAAACTTATCTACTTTCACTCAAACTCACTTGATGAACCATCAGTAACAACTGGAGCTGGGGTATCTCTGCTACCGGCAGCTACCTGACCCTGACCAGCAGAAGGATTAGCGTTGTCAACCATGGCGTCGAGTTGTTCAGCATGAGAAAAAATCCAGTCAACAGCTCGCTCAAGGTTGTTCTCAGTGGCTTGCAGTGCTTTCAACGCTTGGTGTGGTGTGAAGCCCATAGCCTCGATTGATGCGAGTGCATCGGGATTCGCAATAAAATCCTGAGCCTGGCTTGTGCCATCGCAATTGATAGGATCGTTCAGATCTGGATCCTCCATGTGCTGCATGATCCAGTTCATGGCGATCTCCGCTCCTGCATTTCCTGACAACATTACTGCCCTTTTGCATGCATTCGGGTGAAAGCCCATTTCCATAAGCTGACTCACTACTCCTTCGTCAATTGCAACTAAAAATAGAAATCAATTGAATTCCTGTCTTGGAGTGGATGTAATATGTAATTAACTTAAATATTATGAAATAACTGGTCCATTTCTCAAGTTACCTTTATGTTTGCTTGGCGCTGATGGTTCATTAGGAAGTTCAATTTCACCAGGTTGAATCCCTTTAGCTTTTAGAGATGATAGGTCGATTTCAGACGGCATGTCTACAGACACATCTAATTTCTGTGGGGTCCAGTCTTGGCCCATAGTAAATTTCTTTAATTGAATGACTAAGTAATCGGGAAATGACGCTAATCTCGTGAATCTAAAATACAAAAAAGATCAGATTTATTAAAATAAGATCAGATTAAAAATTAAAATATAAAATTACTGATTATTTTAGAACGAAACCAAACACTTACTTGCTGGCCGTAACGATTTTCTGTACTGCGCTACTATAAAACGGTTCCAAAGTTTCCTTTTCAATGAAGGCTTGAATGCAGGCTTCAAATGGAATTACTGGTCGAACAATATCGTCTCGTGCACTAAAATTAGCAATAATTAAAAATCAGCTTACAAAAAAATCCTGAATTAAAATCATCTCTAAGTTTTGGTGAGGAAGATTACAGCGTCGTTTTCTGCTCCTTGGCTTCTTCCATTCTTTTTTCATAAGCTTTGACCTCATCTTTATTAACAGCGGCCTCCAGTGGAATTGGCAGTGGGAGAAAGTATTCAGTCCTTTGGCTGTATCTGACTTTTTTCGAAGCATCGCACTGGACCTTGTCTTCCACGAGGAACTTGAAGCAATCCGCTGGATTCAAATCACCTCGACTGTGACGCTGATAGATGGAATTAAATAATTAAAATGACATAAATGATATACTAAATGAATAAAAAATCCGAATTTCTCACCTCCAATACGTTCACAAGATGAAGAAAATATTCTTGAGCATCTTGTTGCTTCTTAGTAGAGAATTCCTGATGACCCTTACCAACCAAATGCTTAAACATGACTGGACTGATTCCTACTTGTCTATCCGAGTCTTCATCGTCATCTGCTTTCAACGCATATTTTCCACTGAGCAATCCATGCGCCAGTTTGGCCCTGTTAAAAGTTATAATTAATTAATTGGGATCCTAGAACTAGAAATATTCTTACTAACGATAAATAGTTTTCTTAAGTTTGCTAGTTCTTACATTTGCACATTGAAATCACCAACAGGATCTGTTGATCCCTCAATATAAAGAGGGCTATTTTTGATAAATCTTTCTTGAAAGTTAGGAATGGAGAAGAGTACTTGAACAATTGAGTTCAAATAGCATGAATTCCCCATGTTTGAGAGACCAGTCAGACCTGGACCACACAAGGGCTTAAGTTTCTTGCCGGCTTCAGTTAGAGCTGAGAGTTCGCTGTAACTTCGTTGGTTCAAGTCAATCTCCATTTCAATCATAGTTCTCTCAGTCTGATACAGAAAATTTTTTTCATAATACTCGGATCATATAAACATTAAACATGTTGAGTTTGTAGTTTAAGTAAGTTATACTTTCTCCATCTGCGAGACATTTATTCCAAAGTGAGCCAGATGCTGCACCAGTTTTGAGTCGAGAACCATGTCATCCTCGTCATACGAGTAAACATCAGCCTTTCCATCGGGCGTAATGGTCCCAAGTTTCACGGCCAACGGGTATTCTATAAAAGCAATTAGAAATTTCTCTTTGATTCATTGCGAATTTAACTCAGATTGAAAAAAGTATTCAGTTCGTACTTGTATTATCATAATGTTCCACGGCGTGATTATTTCCTCCACTTCCATCAGCATATCGTCGGCCACACAGTATCGCTCCGTCAGTCAAATTCAACCAGAGATTTTCTGTCTTTGGGCAATCACCGGCTTCGCAACGCCAACCTTTGGGTGGAACCTTCTTTCCATTGTCTAGCTGCTGGAGGGTTTCAGAGTGCTTTGACACTTGACGGATTTCACCATCCCATGTGCCCGCGAGTGCTTCAGCTTCGGCCATTTTTGTCGCTGATTCAGCCGCTATTACTCCTTTTACTGAGTCCATGACCTATAGTCATTGAAATATGAAACTTACATTAAACTTCATTTCTGGTACAATTTCTGTTAATATTTACCTGAGACGGAAGATGTTCATTGGGAAGGTCAATCTTGATGAACCCTGGAAGGAGCACAACGCTGAGGACTTCCCTGATATTGTATTGAACCTCGGGTTTAGTAGCATCAAACCCACCTTCCACTCCGATAGCGAGCCTGGTAACTTTTTTTTCCGGGCCATCGCCATTGTTTATGTGAGGCGTTTCAATCTAAGCAGAACAACAATCAATATAACTTATATTGATTTATGAAACACTTATTTGTACTATTAGTGCTGCTACCTTTGTTTTGATGCGACGAATATGCAAGAAAATTCCATTTCCCGATCGTTTGTGATAATGCTCTACATGGTCTTGACCAAGTCCCCAAAATTGGCGAAGGCAAACATAGAGACCAGTTTCAGATTCCTGGAAACAAATCAAAATAAATAACCCTTCTAAACATAAAAAAACCTTGTAATACTTTTATGGTCAAATCTGTACCGGATTGTCGAAAGAATATACACACTCTTCCTTCCAAACGCGATCATCAGGACCGGGAATTCTAACCCTGTGTAGCCCATCTTGGAGGATTTTTATAGCCTCAACATCCATCATGTCTATGCCTTTCAAGGTCTGTCTCTTATTCCAATCCAATCCAAATTTTATTATCAAACTAAAACTAAAAAATACACAAACTTTAAAACCCATTCATCTACCTGATTAATGAGACAAATACAGTGTTCAAAACAACAAAAAGACGTAATAAATTAATTTATTCTTCTCACGGATTACCTTCTCTCGAGGTCAACAACGGCGGCACATTATGGTTCTAAATAACCGTTCGAATATTGCACTTATCACGCGTTATTCCTTACAAAATTAAATGGAATTTAATCGCTTGACTCACGCTTCAGTTAGCCCTACACGCTTGGGTTTTATGTTTGACAAAAACTCATCCAGTCATCGTTCATCGTCATTCATAAATCTTTTAGCTTACTGGCTCTGCCGGAGTAGAAGGTATAGTAAAGTACACAATTGAATTTGAGTAAGCTTCCCGCAACTGTACGAAATTTTATACTTTTAGGGGCATTCCGAATCAAAACAAAGCCGGGCGGAACGTTGTTTTTGGCTGTCCCAGACTTTGAATTTTACAGGCGGGAAAGATTTCTAGCATAGACATGTTTATATACAAAAACCTTTTGTACAAATTCTTATTCTTACATTTCAGTTCACACACAAATTAGGTTTAGAAGCTGACCTGGTTAGTTTTAATACGATTTGATATATCATTGGTTTTAATTGGCAGTTAAAATTCTTAAGTATGCAGCTACATTTAGGCCACAGATTTTATTTTACTACATAGACAGTTTAAAATTAATTGAATGGGATTGGTCAGATTGGAACGTAAATAGAGTCAAAGGAAAATGAGCTATAGGCGATCAACCAGACTCGCTCAAAAAAATCCTCCGGCTTCAGGAAACAATGATAATGTACAATTGGTTTATGAGCAGACAGATCCTCGATACGTCATTGTCAATAATGTCAATGTGAAGGCAGTAGCTCCTGCATCATGTCCAAGGTAAGGTATTTAGGTAAAAATATTATTTGTTTTTCTGTCCTTTAATTTTGTAGATTACGGGACGTAGAAGAAAGTTTATTATTAACATGAAAGTGCACATGACTAGTAAGAGAGTTTTGAGGTAATAAGTAATTTAATATTTAATCACCCCCATTTTCAGACTTGGGCTGTCTCGGAGTCGCAATAGGTCGGGTAGTACCACCCCATCCTCTCAAACAAACTCTGGTTTAAATGATGATGGCTCTCCTTCTAACGAATCGCCAAGGGTGCTAACACAAGGCCGCTTTAGAGAAGCCACAGCTGAGGAAGTCAATGGCCAACGCTTCGATTCAAAACTGGAGTGTAGTTTGGGTGACGAATCTTTTTTATTTGCCCTAGAGCAATTGGAGAAACCTCACCAAGAAGTGGAACGCAATAATGTTTCTTCACAAAGAAAAAAACAAACACCAAAAGAGGAACACGCCCAGGACCTTTTTGGTGATGCGGAAGAAGACGCTTTTTTAGAAGCAATGCCTCTCACCCCTCCCAGCGAAATTCCCTCCACCACAACTACACCAAAAACTAGTCGAAAACGGTCACGAAACTCTAAAAAACTTGATGTGATTCCTTCCACCGATAAAGGCAATGTCTTCTTGGAGCCATTAGAATATGCCCAGGAATCAGCTATCGAAATTGAGACTGTCAAGGAACCTACTCCGAAGAAAAGCAAGAGTCGATCGACTGGGGAGAAGAAATCGATAAAGAAACCAGTTCAATCTGGCAAAAATAAAACCAAGAAGAAGGGAAAGTATAAATTGGCTTTCACTAATCGTAAAGCTACCCGTGAACTCGCAAACTCGGCGACCAATGAACTTTCCAAAAATGATTTGTCTCTTATGTCAACCGAGGAGAAACTTCAGCTGTCATCATGGGGCCTTCCACTATCCATATTAGCCGTAATTTTTTCTATTTATTTACCAAACCAACTAATTTGAATCTCACCAACGACCACTATGAAATAGCACAAAGTCAATGATTTGTGTTCACTATTTTCGCAGAATTACCAGCGCAAAGGCATTACTTCTCTATTCCCGTGGCAGTTGGAGTGTTTGGCAAATGAAAAGGTTTTGGAAGGGAAGAATTTATTGTACTCGGCCCCGACATCTGCAGGTATTCTATAGTTCAATCATTTTTATAATCAGACCAGTGTTTTAATTTTTTCCATTCCAAGAATCGTTTTCAAATTTTGTCTTATCCTTAGGAAAAACTTTGGTATCCGAAATACTCATGATCAAACGTGTACTGGAGTTGGGGCGAAAGGCCATCATGATTCTACCATTTGTCTCCGTCGCCAGAGAAAAGGTATATAATCTACAAAGTATATTTGGTGACGCTGGAATCCGCGTTGAGGGTTTCATGGGGAGCGTAAATCCTCCTGGAGGTTTCAAGGCAGTGGATATTGCTGTTTGCACCATTGAAAAGGCTAACAGTCTAGTGAATAAGTAAGTACTTAAATGTACCTAATTCTCGAATCCACCAAAGCTTGCAGGTTTTAGTTTTAAAGATATTTTCATGGCCAGGCTGCTTGAAGAGGACTGTCTCGCGGATCTTGGGACTCTGGTGGTGGATGAGTTGCATTTGATTGGTGATCCACATCGAGGTTACCTTCTGGAACTTTTACTCACAAAAATACTATACATGACTTTAGTAAGAGATCAAGGTGGAGAAAATAGCATGAACATGTCAAACAACACCTCATGGAAGCCCAGACGATACCATATTCAGGTTAATTGTAACTTTCATATCGAGATATTGGAGTTCAAAAGAGACAAAAAAAAGTTTTTTAATGTTGACCGGAAATGCTTTCACTTCAGGTTATTGGAATGTCAGCGACACTACCTAACTTAGATCTGTTGGCAAAGTGGATCAATGCGGAGCTATATGTCACCGATTTTCGACCAGTTCCATTGAAACAGGTTTTAAAGATTGAAGACAACATGCTAGATGAAGAACTTGTTCCTTTTCGTAACGTCAAGACGGAAAATATGCCCATTAACATTGACGTAAGCCGATTGATGTAATTACTACAAAAAATTAGGCTTGACTTTATTTTCGTATATTTATAGTCAGATATTGACGATATTATTTACCTGACGCTGGAAACAATACTGGAGGGCTTTTCAGTTCTCATATTCTGTCCAACCAAGGCAAACGTGGAGAAAACTGCGGAAAGGATAGCCCTTCAATTCTATAATATTGGTGCTCCTACCAGCTCCGCACCTCCAGAAATTAGTGAAAAATTGCGGAGCAGATTAGACCCAGTACGTATCAAAGCTCTTCTCCAGCAACTCATGCAGTGCCCCGGGGGAGCAGATAAAGTGTTATCGAAGACTGTTATGTTCGGAATTGGATATCACCATGCTGGTCTCACATACGAGAATCGTGATATCGTCGAGTCAGGTTTTAAGAAAGGGATACTAAAGGTAAGGTCATTTATATTTATGTTCAGTAAATCCTCCCTCACTCTAAACCTAAACTTTGAAATTTGATTTTCTAATTAAAAAGGTTATAGTTGCCACTTCAACCCTCTCCGCTGGAGTCAATTTACCTGCGAGACGAGTTATGATTACTACTCCCCTTTTTAATGGATCCATTTTGGATACAATGACTTATCGTCAGATGTGTGGGAGAGCAGGCAGAAATGGAATAGATACTGAAGGTACATCATTAGCACTAGCTAACCTATACTTTGGAACACGATCAACTAAAGCTTACTGTAATTGTGGATTAATGATATATTTAAGGTGAAAGTATACTCATTTGTCCGACCAAAGATAAAGACAAGGGACTGGCGCTTTACAAAGGTTCCATGCCTCTAGTGCGAAGTGCGTTGTTTGGAGATGAGTCATTAACGTCGGCAATGAAGAGAGCTTTGTTGGAAGTAATTGCTAGTAAAATTGCATCCTCAATATCTGACGTTAAGTCTTATTCACAGTGTACCTTTCTGTTTCATTCATTGGAGAACGGCTTGTACGATTCTGAAGGTATTTGACTTAGAAAAAATAGATCAGGTTCGTAATTCCAAACAGGTATTTTAATCAGAAACCCCATGTCGTAAATTAGAGCTCAGCCTGTCCCAAGTGAACAGGGACAATACTGTGGAGGAATGTTTGAAGTACCTGACTGAGAAGGATCTCATTCGAATCCAGAAATTCGAGCAAGACGACAAACCTGATGAGTACACGCCAACGCAGTTAGGATCTGCCTGTCTGGCTGCATCGCTTTCACCCGACGATGGCATCATTGTTTTCAAAGAGCTGGCTAAAGCGAGTCAGTGTTTTGTGCTCGAGAATGAGTTACACGTTATTTACCAGGTATCTAAGCTGTTGCAGTTGACCAATAGACACATAATATGCTAAATCATCTCAACTGAAGGGTGATTTCATTTCTGAAGATTTGATCTCATAAATTATTTGTGTTTCAGGTCACCCCAATTTACGTCTCCGATCAAATGAGAAACATAAGTTGGTCAGATTACTTGGAGATTTGGGAGAAACTAGACCTTTCAGCAAAGAAGATAGCCAATCTTGTGGGGATAAAGGAAAGCTTCATCATGAGGGCAATGATGGGTACTGCTTCATGGAAAAACCCAGCACAAGTAAAAAATTTGGACGTTTACTTTACTTCTTTATATACTTTATTGTTGAAAGATAATGTAAGTTTGAATTTTCAATATTGGATAGAGATCAGACATGGCCATACATCAACGGTTTTACGCTGCCCTTGCTTTGAGTGATTTGGTAAACGAAAAGGACCTGGAATATGTCTCCTACAAATATGGACTGAATAAAGGTGTATTACAGAATCTGCAACAAGCTGCGTCAACATTTGCTGGTAACTGAAGAAAACCTATTCACCTTTCGTTTTAGATTTTTCAAGTGACATTTTCATGTGCAATAGGAATGGTGACGGCTTTTTGTGGACGTTTGGGATGGGCCAATCTGGAGTTATTATTAAGCCAGTTCCAGGAGCGTTTAGAATTTGGTGTGCAACGCGAGCTATGTGACCTAGTACGTCTGGATTGTCTAAATGGACAAAGAGCTCGTATTTTGTATGACGCTGGTCTCAAGACAGTAATCGAGTTGGCTGCTGCCGATCCGGCTCAAGTTGAGCAGATTTTACACAAAGCAGCCCCTTTCAAAAGGTAAACTACCGCTGATTAAAGCCCCGTATGATGATTTTATTATTAAAACTTTCGTTTTTTAAATCATACATATTTGACCTTGTGAGTTTTTTTGTATAATTGCGAAATAGTGATGTACACGGAGGAAGAGAAAGCAGCGTTTGGTTAATCGGAAAGGATCATTTAAGTGAAGCCGAAGCGTCCCAGAAGATTGTAAAACAAGCTCGAGATTTCATACAGGTCAGCGACGCTGAGTTTAAAGCTTTTACTACCATGTTCGCGATGGAGTTCAGAAGTACAAAGGATTTTTTGTAATTTACTCTAAAACGTTAAACGCTTTGCATGAACCTTATGTTTATGCCGCATACAGAATCAAATCGATCTCGCCACTGCTGGGTTATTGGAATCACGAGATGTCCGGATGCTTTTAGGATAGCAGAAATTGCAGTCGCAACTTTAACCTCGATTTATCATTTGCTAGTCTAGTCCTTCATATTCTTTAGCATTCTTTACCTAGAATCCAATGCTAGCTTTAATTTTGCTTTTATAAACTTTTCGTTAACTTTTCTATCAATGAAAGTAACATTAGAAGACCAATCAATGATATTCCTAATATGTATTTATTTGTGCTATAAATTTCTCTTCTGTATTATCTTCTGTATTAGTTTACCTTTTCTGAACATTTTGTAAAATGTTTGTCGTGCTTTAATTTATGCTTTGAAATAAATATAAACTTGATATGAACTTATTATGGCTTTGGTGTTTAGTGTTTAATTTAATTTTAAATTAGTTGTACCGTGTTTTGTATTTTTGTATGATTCTGGAACTCAAAAATTAGATAAAAATATGTAAATAATCATAGTATTAGTAACAATATTTTTCTTTCTAAATGAGTGTCTTTTGTCGATAGATCGAGTTGGGACAGAAAGGAAATGTTCAGTTTGCATTTGCAAAGGACAGTAATCAACTGGCCTCGGAGAAACAGGAAGGAATCCCAAACATCTCCGGAAAAGGGACTGAGCACTGCATAGCGAGTAAATCGGAAGTGAATGATGTTACAGATCAAGCTGTAAATAGCAATAAAAATATTTCTTCGGACGAAGTTAAAGCTCCTAAAATGGATCCCTTCAAAAGGGAGGAGGACAGTCTTCTCGATGAGCTATTTTCCCAGCGCCCAGTAGAGCTCGAAGCTTCTTTGCGTAAAAGCGTTCTTCAGAATGTTCAGAAGGCGGAGGAGAACTGTGACATGTCAGAGGGAGACATGTTTGAAGACTCCTTTCCAGAAATAGTCTCCACTAATTTATCGTCCCTTTACCCTAAACCTGAGAAGGATCCCGAGACTCCGAAAAACTTTGCGTTCTCTATTCAGCAACATATTGACAAAATTGAATCTTTGAATAACGAAACCCAACAGCATAGTACCCCTCTATTCAGCACAGGAAAGTCTCAGAAAAGATTTACACTGAAACCAGAAGACCACACGAGTCCAGTTATGCCCCTGAATTTCGATCAGACCAAAGAAGATGCAGATCTTACAGCGGGTGTATTGGCTGAGATGGAGAACGATTTTGAGTCCTTTGACCATGATCAGAACAAAGTGTTATCGGTTAATTTGAGCAAAGCCCCGTGTTCGAAACGGACCGAGGCTGGTCGGGGTACCAACCTCAGCGTAAAATTTAACGAGTCTGATGTTGCTGCAATTAAGGCTATAGCGGATTGTTCAACGTTTGAATCAGAAGAGTTATTTCCAGTAACTGAGACCAATAGAAATCCAAACGGGGAAGAGGAAGACGTTATGAGAGAAGAGAAACGTACCTCGCCTCCTCGTGTCCCTTCCATATTTCGCTCAGTGAATGAAAACCTTCTGGATGGATTGAGTGAGGAAGACTTCATTTTAACCCAAGGGCCTCTTGTCGGCGATTCTGAAGAGAACGAGCTTGATTTGTTTGAGGATAGCTCATCGGAAACCAATTTTTCAGAAGATACGAAAACGACTGAAGACAGTTGTTCCACCTTAACCGGTAGTTCTTCCCCGGAACCACAAGTGATAGAACAAGAAATATTTGTTGGTGGTCAAAAAATAGTGGCTAAAATAACCTCTTCAGTGGAAAAAATTCCAAAAGACTATTTCAGAAGTAAGACCATGATCGGAGTAGGTATGAAACTACCTCCAACGAAGAAATCAACCTCATCCACTGGACTTTCCAGACAAGGCATCGGAGCGAAAATATTGGCCAAAGGAAAAATCTCTAAACCTGACCAAGTAGACGAACCCCCTCAACTAAGCTCTGTTGCCTTTTTCAACGGTACTGAGACTGTATGGGTCTTCCGTACTGTATACGAGGGTAAACTCTGCGTCGCCTCAAAGAAGAAAAATCAAGTAATGGCTGTGTTTAATCGAACTAAACTGAGCAACTGCTCCTTAGTCATGTTTAATAGTAAAGAGAAAATAAAGTCGTTGCTAAAACTCTACGGTGGAAAATCGTTGAATGATTTACCCCCGAGTGATAAAATCTGGGATCCGAGGATAGCTAATTGGATGTGGGAATTTGACGAAGAGGATTGCGATTTTACAGACGAAAATATAATTAACGAGCATTTGACTCCAGAAGAGCAGAAGATTTACCAAGTAGGCTTGGACAAGGAAATTATTAATGCCTTTTGCTCATGGAAGGTTATGCACAGTCTAAAGCAGAAGCTTGAAGATAAGGGACTATGGAAGCATTTCACAGGTCAGTCATCTTTAAAAAAAATCTAAAAGAAATTAGGACTAAATACTTATACAAACTTAATATGAATTGACTAACTTCATTTTTGTAGAGACGGAGATGCCATCAGTTTTGCCCTATATGTTAATGGAATATAATGGATTTGGACTGGACTCTGCTCACTTAACCAAACTTCGTCATGTCTTGCAATTCAAATCGGCTGTTTTGGAATTACGAGCGTTTCTTCTGGCAGGTCGCCAGTTTAGCCTAGGATCTCCCAAAGATATCAAGCAGGTATAAGGCATGGGGCATTTTGAGACTGCAAAATTTACGAGAGTTGAATAAAAAAACTAATCAAGCATGTTTTTGGAGCTACAGATACTGTTCAGGGAAATCGGGTTGAAACAGCCCAAGGCCAAAGGCACCGGAAAAGACGTTTTATTAAAGCTAGACCACGAATTACCCGGTATCATTGTGGAATGGCGGAAAATCAATAACGCTCTGAACAAAGTAATATGAATATTGGTATTACTTTACATGATTTCAAAATATAAAATCTAAAAGGATTTTAAAATTGATTTTAGTTTATAATCCGGTTCCAACAAGAGAGAAACTTACAATCAGGACGGGTTCATGGAAATTATTCTCATTTCACAGCGACTGGACGATTAACAATGCAAGAGCCTAATTTGCAATGTATACCAAGGGACTTTGACCTTAGCCAGTTTAGTTTCACTCCCAAAGATATTCTCGAAATTAAGAATACTTGTAAAATCAAATTTGGCTCGAAGCTAGCCGCACTATTCCAAGTGATCGAAAATAGTGATACACTCTTAAGCACCAACATGCTCAATAGTATCCATCAGGTATCAATGAGAAACTCATTTGTACCGTGTAACGATAAATTCGTGATATTAGCTGCAGACTATTCCCAGCTTGAACTTCGTATCTTGGCCCACTTAAGTGAAGATCAGAAGCTATTAAGTGCTCTGAATGCGGACACTGATGTGTTTGTGGAAATTGCGGCACAATGGAAGAGACTTCCAAAGGATAAGGTAAGTAGTATCTTTGATTAGAATGAATAGCAAAGTTCATTTTGATGTTAATAGTAATGCGTTTGTTAATAACGCTCAGGTAACATACTCCATAAGACAAGAAGCAAAGGCGATTGTATACGGTGTGATATACGGAATGGGCTCTAGAACACTTTCCGAGCAGATGGAGATCGACGAGAGAGAAGCACAAAGATTTATGGACCAGTTCATGAGAACCTATACTGGCGTCAGTTGCTTCCTTGCGGAGACCAAGAAACAATTTAGAGAAAAGGGATACGTGGAGACTATGTCTGGTCGTAGGCGATATCTTCCATTGATAAACAGCTTAAAGACACATGAAAGAGGTTGGTACCATACCAGTCATCCAGATCAGATTGCATTCCAGGAGAAAAGTAATAGAATTTAAAGTTATTTGTGTCATCTCAACTTTTTAATTTTAGCTAAGGCAGAAAGACAAGCTGTAAACACCCAAATCCAAGGTTCTGCTGCTGACTTGGTGAAAGCGGCAATGTGCCGAATACACTCGGCGCTGTCCCACAAATACCCCGAAAGTGCATTTCCTGTAGACTTTTCTACTGCTGCGGAGCAATCTCGACGAATCTCACTTAATTTTAGTAATTTTGGAGAATGCCAAAATGCTACTACCGATGAAGGAGCTGGTTTAGGCAATACCATCTATTTGCCTATCCTCAATCTACATGATGAGCTCATTTTTGAAGTTCGTCGGACCCATCTGGAAGATGTAGCAAAAATCATAGGCCATGAAATGGAGTCTTGCTTGAAGCTACGTGTTAAGCTTCCTGTTGTAGTGAAAGCAGGAGAAAGCTGGGGAACCCTCGAGAACTACGACCGTTCCACAAGATGATCAATGTTTTACCTCGTGAAACTCAAAATATTATAATCACTAACTAATGTTCGTCGAAAGTTAAAATTAGTTGGTATTTATACTATTCAGTTTGTTGCATAAAATGCAATTAAAATACTTTTTAATTATATAAGTAGTGCATGTTATGATACAAAAACTAAAAAAAATAGGAATTCCTTTTAACGAAAACAAAAGTGATCCAAAGTTCAAAACGGTGATATCATGTCCTTAAAATTAAAAGTAATAATCTTATCATGAAAGTTCTCAGTGCCTTTAATAATCAAGCAATAAATGTACGAAAATTAATAACAAAAAATGTAATAAATATTTCGATCCGTTGGATAATTAATGACCAAGTAATTCCATAAGGCATAATAAATCATTGTCAATGAGTGACCTGTTTATTATCTTTGCAACAGTTCAGATTGGATTCATAAAACCCGTTTGGGTTCTGAAATCATAGAGTTTCTGTCTAAACTAAATACATTTTTTATGTGGCATGACTTTGCTTCGCCTAAGATTAATAGCACGGACAGAGCGCTGCGCTGGCATACAAACATACAAAATTGCGTCTAGCAGCCTTCACACTTAATATACAGTTTTACGCTGATCTTCCAAAGACAAAAATGAGAACTGAAAAGACATGTTCCAAAATACAACTTCTTCATCTGAGGGAAATACCAAATACCGTTAATTACATGTATGAATACAGTTACAACCAGGTATAATTTTACATATATTTACATGCAGTTCTCACAGATGCAACAATAACATACAAAAGAAGAAAGTTTTAACTGACTGTACTATACTTTGTTATTGTTGCACACTCATCATCCTTTTAACTTTGTTTTCGTAGCAAAAATACATGTTCATCTTGATTATCAATCATTTTCTTCATTCTGTACATACAAAAGTTCCCATCATCAGAATCTTATTTTAACAAAAAAAAGAAAGATATGTCCATAAAGCAGCAACTCTAAACGTTTAAGGCAAATTAAAAAGTTTCACAAAAACCTTTTCTTTGGGTAATTACTAAAAACTCCACGTAAGCAATGATGTATGTTTTAAGATAAATACTTAATTATGTAAAAAGGCTTTTTAAAAAAGGATGGAAAACCGGATGTGATAGTGAAAGAAACCAAAACACATTTACTTATTAATTGTAGCATAAATATACCTTTTCACATTGTAACAGCAAAATATCTGTCTAAGTCTAATTCATCATGATTTAAAAACAAACAATAGCTATTTAAGCAAACCTATAACCACCGTCTGTAGTCTACTCTTGGCGTGTTTTTCAAACGCCAAAATCATTTCATTTCATCTTAGTTAAAATACATGTAAGAGATTTGTAAGCCTTTTAGTCAAAAAGAGGTCAATCATGTTCCCTCAACATTTAAGTTAAAGCTTTGAAATTTTGATTTGAAAGAGTCAATTGGATAGTTGGATGATACGCTGATAAACCTACTCGGTTTTTACTCTGCATGTATATTCCATACAGGGAATTTTCATTGTCTATTTAATTCTTTTCTACAAGAGAAACAATTTTGTTCGCCTATTGACAAGAAACCACCAACACAAAGATTTTCCTACTTTGTATACACATGGCGTGCACAATTAAAGGCATCTACGTCTGCGGCTATAGCTCGCTTTCCCAATTTTATCTTTGATTTGTTTTGATCGTCGTATGTACCTTTCCATTTACCACTTTATTCTTAAATTGTTTTGTTTGGTCACAAAGTCACAAAAAATTGAAAGAGTGGTGGTATTTTACATGACTATTAGTTATCGCAGTTAATTTCATACTAATAATTCTAAAAGTCTTGTTTTCAATTTTGCTACGAATGAAGAACATCATTCAGGGAAGTTTACGAATCGACCTGGCTAAATTGAGCGATCATGTAAACTGAATGGTAAATACAACGGTAGTGGTGCAACCCGCATTTTCTTTCGCTACAACGGCAAATGAACAGCTTGAGAATACGGATTCTTTATGGTTGTTTTAAAACTCAAGAAGTTTGCCCAAGAACTGATCGAGTGCTGTAGACTATTTTTTTACTTTGAAGTTTGCTAAACTGCAACTATTCTGACAATTTTTTAATTTAGGAAGCGTAATCAAGTGGACGACTTCTGTTTTTCAAATCAATGACTTGTGGAAACGAACTCGAGTTTTCAGCTAAAACTTTCTATTTCATCGATCATCAAATCAGCCCGTTTTAAGAAACGGAAACGATTATCAAAAAAGTTTGAATATACAGATCAGTTTGCACAGATTTTACTGCGTAAATGTTTATGATAGTTTAAAGTAAGCTCTAGCATTGCCGAGCGAATGAAAAAGCATCCCATACTTGCGCCACTACGTTAAATTAAAAGTTATAAACACTGGTAACAATTTATCTTGTGGTTTTTAAATAAATTGTGTCTTAAAATGAAGCTTAAACTATCATACTACTAGACTCAAAATATAAGGAAGATTTAACGATTAAGATTATAGTTTAAATGAACTCTTTCATATAAATATGTAATAGTGTTTGGTTAGGAAATTACTTTTAACATTAATCAATGGCAGATTAAGAAACGCGTTATATTATATTATATTATATTATTAATATGATACCAGGCACAAACTAATATGAAACAATGCATATTACACACCATATTCTAGTAAATTACTTGTTTGATACCTCACTGAGAAATCACTGAAATTAAGCAGTGAGATCAAATCTTGATTGACTATGCTGTGAACTCACGATGCAGCGACCAGCACTTTCTCCGCCTGCTTAGCTGGCCGTTCTTTTTCTATAAATGAAAGTCAGTATTTAAGTTCTTCTTATACACTATTAATGATTTTAAAATATTCCTTATTCTCGAATTAAACTCACCAGGCTCGGGCTCTGAGAGCGGCGTTGCTGGCACCTCGGGAAGATTGACAACTTCGGAGTCTGCTGGAGAAAGTGGGGACTCTTTCTGTAAGACGTTCTCCTCCGCCATAATTTTTTCGAGTTCTGTCTCCACTTCTTCTAGATCTTCAGGGCTTAGATTGTTACTGAGAAGGCCGTCGATCTCCCTCTGTTTCTCAATACCCTCTTGCGTCTCCTCCAGAATCTTCTCGATATCTTCGATTGTCATCATGCTATGGATTTTCTTCAATGCATCATTGCCTGATTTTAAGCTATCTATAACCTAAAAATCAACACAGTGTAAAACGAATTAGTTTGAAGGGTTTCAAATAAAATTTGCATTTACCTCTTTCACTTTCAATACTAACCTTCATTTCGATCGTAGCGAATTCTAAGCTGCTACACATTTCTTGTATATTGTCCAACTGCTTTTCAGACTTTTCCAGTAAAGACTCTTGAAAACGCTTTTTCTTCAGCAGCAACTTTGCTCGACTGCCGAAAAATGAAAAACATAATATTATTATTTTGATAGATATAAGTTACAAATCACGAATCGTTTCACTTTATAATCTTCAACTAATGCAACAAAATAGTTTCCATTATTAACGTACTCTTTTCTGCCCTCCAGCAGGAGCTTCTTTGCAAGTTCCCTTTCCTTCTCTAAATTCCTAACTATATTTTTTTGATACTGTTGAAGTTGGTCTCTTTGCTTTTTCAGTTCCTGAAAACGCCAAGAAAAAATACTTAAGTTTTACTTAAGTTTACCCCATTCCCACCTTTTGGCAAGCTTTGGTTAGCAGACTTCCTTTCTCCATTAACTTACCAGAATTGCCCTGTCTTGTTCCGTGACCCTTGATTCGGGTTGCTGCGGTGGTTTCTTTTTGGAAAACAGACCCCCCATTTCAGCTTCCTTATATTATAACTTCCCAGAATTAAAAGTAAAATGTCGCACAACAAACTTTTCACACTTCTTTAGTTTCACAATTTTAACGATAAATCATAACTTTAAAAATAAAAGGCTTTGTATTCTCCAAAAGACGCACACAACAGTAGCAGTGAACTTTTTAAATTTCGGATGGCCTTTTGTTTGTTTACCTAAGTAGAACAAAAATAATCAAAACAGATTCCACGAAAAACCAACAAGTTACGTGATAGAAAACAACACCCAGTTTGGAATGGAAGAAAATTGAATTTCCCGATTCGGACTCCAGCCGATTTCTCGGAAAACCCGAAGCAAAAAATTGAGTAAAACAACCACTGAACCAAAGCAAAAACCAAGGAAAACATCAAAAAGAAAATATTTTCGGTTTGAGGAGGATCCTCTTATGATAATGATAGTGCAAGTTTTCATAAAATATGGGTATACTGATACTCTGTATACCCTATTTCGTCATTCAGTCAGAAAAAGCCTACGAGGAAAATTAATGTTTGGTGAACGCGCGTTTCTGTTGATATAATCAAGTCGGCAAACTACAACTGTTACGATTTCGGCATAAACATTAGACTGGCTTTAGTAGAATCCTAAAACTTTGTATATGTTCAGGCCAAACTTCAATCGTTCAATCCTTTCGCCACATGCATGAATTCAAAGGTGCTTCGTGTGTTCAGCTGAGCTGACTTACCACATGAGGAGAATAAAAAGATTGACAGTGTATTGTCTGAAATTCAGAAAAAATCTTGCTCATTTTTAGGTTGCTTCTTATATTTGGGAATTAAATAGTGAATTAACAATTTTCCCGTTTACTTATGCATAGGTATGCGAAGAAAATGAAGATTTATTACAATTGCATGTTGTGGGGTGTTAGTTAAATTGTTAAATGTCCTGCCTGATCTCACTCACTGCGATTGTTTCATTTTGGCCGCAAAGGAAAAATGGCTAAAACTATAACATGGCTAATTCTGCTCACTCAACTAATTAGTATTATTTTTGTGAGAGTAGAAGGAGTTAATGTTGGTGTAGGTTTATCCTCCACATTCGTCTCTCAGAGTGAGTTGCGTCAAAGAAACTGTTCGCTAGTTAGGGGGCTACATGCTAATCTCATTCGATTCATTACAAAAGAAGGATTTCACAGGTAAAAGTCAAACCTTTTATTACTAATTTTTGGAAAATTACTTATAACTCTCAATCTCTTCTCTTTATTATTCCTTGTATTTGTTTTAATTTTTAGGGAAATCGAGGATACTGTGGAGGTAAGCTGAGATACTGACTTTTTGTCTCCAATATAATAGTATCAGTATCATATTAATACATCAACAACATTCTGATTGTTCCAGATAACAGTGACAAATTCACCGATTCCCCTAAACCATTTTGCTAAAAGACAATGTAGACTCGCGATGCTCACAAAATTCCTGAAGGATATTTACATTGATCCTTACGAAGTCACCCAAATTACAGGACTTCGGGATGTAATACGTATACAAAACAACTGGACTGATTTGGAGAGTCCAGCGTGGTTGTCCCAGTCCAACTCCACAGCATTTGTCGAACTATTTGTGAAGTCTACCGGAAATCTGATATCCAGCGATACTGTTCGTATACCCATACATTTTAGATATCAAAAGCCCCAAAGTCATTCCAGATTTGATAGGCATCCAGAGTTGGAGGCTCTAGTGGGAAATACTGGAGGTATGATGAACCCTGCTGGGTATATTCCAGTTCATGTTCCCCTTCCGAGGTTACTCTTACACTGTGACGACTGGGACTATCAAAGTATCGAAGAGCATTGTCATTTCGTCAAAACTTTATGCAGCAGTAAATCCTCTAAGGATGAAATGTGCTTGTGGGTTACCCTCCCATATAAATCGGTAAGAAGTGTTCACGTCTTATTAATCAACCCAAGGACATTATTTGTTCTATTCTAAATTTTTATGCCAGTATTTTCCTTTCACTCTCAAGAATTCTAAGGTGAATACGGTATTCATTCCAGTGGGGGACTCGGATAGTCAGTTATTGATCACATTCGTCACATTCCTAGTCATTATCGGTGGCGTGGTCTTCCTCACTTTTACACTCCTCAATGCCAAGACTGAAATGTCCAAGAGACCTCATCGGGATTAGGAAATTAGAAGACTAAGCTTTTAGTACTTAAACTGTTTTAGTTTGATTGATGTAGCCGTATGCAGCAATAAAAATAAAGCATGTATACTTGATTTTAAATGAAGATAAGGTAAAGACATTTTTTAAACAAACAAAACACGTACTTTATTTTGAACAAGTAACAAATAAACTTATTATATTAAATTAATAAGAACAAATTGCAGGATACAGGCAACATGAAAAAATGAAAAAAGTAGATCCCATGCAATTGACAGGCATGATTGAGTTTACACGCATTTTGTTTGGAAAATGAATATCGCAATTTAAAATATCTCATGAGTGAGCCAGGAATTAATTAATTAAATTACAATTAATTAAACCGGATTTTTTTTGGCATAAAAATACAGATTGGAATACATTGATTTAGCTCAGGAATGCACTCCCTTTGGTTAGCATCACTTCGTACATATTCATATAGCCAGCAGTAATGCCGTTAGTGTTCCATCCATACACTTCCGCATTATATTTGATGTAGCTATCATACATATCCCTAAGCCCTGTTCCATACTCAGCTAAGGAACTTGCGTGGACATGGACGAAGGTTAAGCAGTCATGTTTCAAAAGTGCCTCCATAATTTGCCAATTGACGCCATTCGAGTACAATGCATTTCTTCGGGGCATTTGAGACTGAAAGTAGCTGAAGGAAGTTAAGCCAGTGAGAGCCTTGATTGTAATTAGAAGGTCGTTGGAAGAGACTGGTAATCCGTCGACGTTCAAGACTTCAAGTGAATGGGGAAGCTTGTGCAGGTTAATAAGTTCAGCAGATGGGTCAACTTCGTCTTCATGGAAAATGATGGGAGCGCGATAGAGTCTTAGCTGCTTGAGATGCTTACACTCACTGAATATTTTGACATCGACCTGAGTTACCGTATTATGAGCTCCACTGTTATACATGGTAAGATTCATGAGATCAATGCAACGAAGGAATCTTGAAAAAGTGGAGATTGTTGGTGTAAAAAACTCCAAGTGTCGGATGGTCCAGTTTAAAAATCTTGTGGTGATGGCCACCTCTAGCTTCCTCGTGTTGTTAAGTAGCTCTTTCCACTTGGTCAATTCTTCAACAGTTCCGTCTGGAGATCTTTCCAGTTGAGTGGTTAATAAATGACCGTCAGTTGCTCCATATGGAGATTTGAAACTGTATCGAAAGTTGGCAGGCACACAAAACAAGATGTGGCGGGGATGAACTGGTGGATGAGCTGTCAGGCTAGCATATTTTAGAGAGAAAGCTATAGAGTGTAGCGATTCGGCAAGTTTTTGAATGAATGGAAGAAGAATCGATAGATATCGATTTTGCGCATGGAGTTCACGATACCCCACATAAACGATCTGAAAGTGATTATTGCAGTTTTTATTGATATTTTTTTGATGTGCAGTTCCAATTTTAATTTACAGTTCGTTTCTTACTTGAAGGCTGGTTAGAGCAGGATAATTATAGGATGTGATGTTGGTCAAGTTAGAGATAATCCTCATTACAGTAGTTTTGCCAAGATCGTCGTTGGTAAGAGCTTCGATTTTTAAGGATGCCAGACAAGGAAATATGTCTCCTCTTGAACGAATAGTTTTCTTGTCATACAACATGTTTTTCATCATTGATCGCCAACATATTTCTAGTTTTGTCAAGAAAGGCCAGCGTGAAATTAACTCCTTAAAGTTGATCTGACAGATGCCCTTGAGTATGAGTAACTCATCCGGACAAGAAGTTGTTTTGAAAAGACTTCGGTGTCCGGGATTTCGTAAGGAAATCAGTTTGCAAGTCTTCATTGATAGTCCACATTCTCCCTTAAAGTCTGAGCGGGAGCCATCAATTCTCGTACTGACCTTCAAAATTGAATCTATCGTCGCTTTCCAACTTTTTGATATCACGCGGAGGCTAAGCAGCTCGGAATCATACAGTTTCTTCATGATCATCCACCGAATCTGATATAAGTTGAATTTTTCGAATTTAACTTATTTAACTAACATTTTTAGGCTTCAGCATCGTATTATAGGATTGTTTTAAGTTTTTTAAATTGATGCTACATACTTCAACGGGCAAAACTGCATGCAACGGGTCTTCGGATTTCTTGGGCAAGCCATCCATGTATTGTTCACATTCTCCAGCGCGATGTCCTTCTTTCAACCTCTTGGCTTTATCTTGCGCATAACTAGGCAAATTTTTCCGCCGCTTTGAACCCCTCCAAGAAAACTCATCCTTTTCAAAATCGCTGATGGATGATAGAAATGAAGAGGTTGGAGACGGATCTTGGAAAGAAGTCATCCTTCCAGTGGAAGTTATACATACTGGCTCTATGCAATGTTCTACTATTACCTCGTTACAGGTCAAGTCGATATTCTCTGATGTCATTTTTATTGACTTGACTCATACCAAACTATTAATTACTATGATTAAAGCTTTACACAATTATAAATTTTGAGAGCTGGTTTAAACTAATTAATTCTATTAAAATCTTTAATTTATATACAATCCACCTTAAATCTATTTGTTTTGATTTTGAAAAACTGGGTTCGAAACCAACCACGGAGTTAAATGCAGTATCGCAGTGAAAAGTACTTGTTTTTGACTTGTGAAGCTGAAAACGAGTTTTATTTGTAACTCGGCGCGAAATTTTAAAAATTTGAATTTTTGCATAACACAAATGCATGCAATATGCTGCTAGCGCTAGCTAAGCTAGGCACTCAAGTTAAATGCCATTTGAAAATTAAATGATTCATTCTTCATTCAAAATTCATAGACTCCTGAAGTATGTATAATATGTACGCGAACTAGGGGAATGTGGTCTTCCAATTGGAGAAAGCATTTTCTCTTCAAGTGCGGTGGTGGTCGTAGGAAGTCGTGGTGTGTGACGCATGGATTGCACTACTATTTTTGGAAATTCTGCACTTTCTTTCTACGCTGCAGCCTCCAAGAGACAGCTACCGTCTTGAAGTGTCTATGCCTACATTTTAACAGCTTCAAAGTCACTTGAAATCGTCATGTAAAAGACTGGGATTCCCTACGTTTATCTATGCTCCAATACCTAAGCTCCCTTTGAGCTCTGATCAATAATACATTTTTTACGTAGTTGCTTATGAAAGAAGAGGAAGTGCTTCAGCTTCCGTAATAAAAACTGTCACCGGAGTCTATTTCTTTCCGTGCATGAAGGAAAATAATACTGTTTTCTATTAAAAACATGTACAAATATCAACAGCATGATCTGCACATGCATTTAAGTTTAAAAAATATCACTTACATGAAGGCTCCGTAAATACTACTTGGTAGTTTATAGAACCACGTAAAATTAACAGTTAATTTACCAAAGCAAGCAATAACATGAAATCAATTGCAATTCTGTACAAATTGTCTTTCAAATAATACGATTCGCAAGTTTACCTCAGTAATAAAAAAAGAAAACTACGGTTTCAATCAGAAACGTTTTAATATCATATCATGTGCTCCCCAGAGTTAGACGGTATAGAAATATCTTGTAACAGCGAAAATTCCAAAACTCTCTACTGTTTGTCTTCCATGTTTAAATTTGAAAATTTTGTTGATTCGAAAGGGATTTATATTCACACTCACCCACAACAAAGTCAAGGAGCATCCTTAACAAATGGACCTAATGATAAGTCATCATCAGATTCCGGAAGTAGTGGAATAGGCTCCAACTCGTCAATTATTTCCTCCCATAATAATTTTTCTGCTCTGACCAGAAAGCGAAACCTTCCTCCGGATGTTGGGCAAGTTAACGCTAGAGTTTATCTTTAACATCTTAAGGGAAAGCTTCTTCGCGAAGTGATTATTTACATTATTTTGATTCAATACAGAGACATTCCTTATAGCACACAGTTGGATGACTACGAATTGGAAAAGATACGGCGAATCATGGTTCACGTGGATGGAGATAGAAGAAGTACTGGAGGCAGCATAGTTAGCAGTCATCGAGGCTCAATAGAGCCCTCTCTGATGTCTACCGTTTTTGCTGTGGTCTTGGTCATCATCATCAGTATTAGTGTCTACGCATTCGCATCACTTTATCGGGCAGTAATGAAAAGAATGAACGACTCATAAAAGGGGAATATACTAGAGACGTGATCATGCAATTTATGCAGTGAAATTGCGTCTGAAGCGTAATAAATTTCTGTAAAATCATCATTTCCAAAAACTTGTTTCTTGCGTTCTCTCGATTTCCCCAAGCACACTACTCGTTCAAAGACAATATTTCACAACAAATGAAAAGTGTTATTTATGGAAAGATTAAATGATATGTTTATTATTCAACAGTATCTCGACTTTCGAACTAAAGTTCTTATCCATTCACGCAATGGAAAAACTATCCTAATTTATTATGCCAAAAAATGTCGCTGCAATCCTAAACAACCTAACAGGTCTCCTCCCAAATTCCTTTGGTATTTCCACAATAAACACTAAATTAAGACTTAATGCATTTTATGATACTTTACTTCACTTGCATTTTTCACATTAATGGTGGTAGTTCACAGAGGCTTAAATTCTGTTTGGATTTTTCTGTAAACTGTACATATGCATGTGCCAAAATAAAATTTACAAAACATTTAAAACACAAAAGTCGCCAATTTATTTTAATTTCAATATAACGACAAAAAAATTAATAGCTATACAGTGTGAATCAGAAGTAAATAATATCCATTGCCCGTCTCATACACACTATCTGATAAATTCATACAATGTACATAAATATTTTATTTGTTCTAACAAATAATATAATCTTTCCTCAAGGAATTGATCAAATGTTCTAGTAAATAAAAACTATTATTTTTGCAAAACCTGAATAACAACAAAAAGTTGATTTGTGTCGGAAATTGAAAAGTCAAACTGAATTAAATAATTTAGGGAACTGGAATCACTAGTTTATTAGGTAATTACATTTTTTTTGTTGATTTAATCTTGTACATATAGACTGTCACAACGGTTCTTTAACGAAATCATTATCTTCTAGTCATCATCACTGAACACACAAAAAAAAAAAGATTTTTAGAAATACAGAAAAAAAATCTTAAAGATAGTCTAAAGACACAATAGATATTATCTAAGCTATAGCTAACACATCCTCAGTTAAAATAGATTTTGATCAATTTCCAATAATATCTGGTCAGCAAATTTCGAATATTTAAGCATACATTCATAATTATTTTAAAATAAGCTAGAATTTTTTTTATTTTATTTTTAACCCTATTGATAGTAATTTGCGTAATAGTTTACCCTTAAGCTGAAGAGTACATGATGACGGCAATTCATTTTAAAACAGATGATGATCACTTGATCAATGAAAGTATCGGAAAACACACGTTCCTCCGATTCGCACAAGAAACAATGAGAAACAAAAGCTTTTTCTACCAAGTTCGAGTTTTAGATTTAATCCGAATATTGCGTCTCACCTCTACCAAAACCTGATTTTGTTCTAACATGCACAGACACATTAATATTTTCCTATATATCAGTGAATTTTTAATTTATGCATATTTAGTTGCCCGTTGAAAATGCACTTGCGATGAAAAAATTGAATGATCATTGCTGACTTTAAATGTCTGTTTAAACCTACTTTACGGTATATAATAGGCGATGCGAACGTTTGTCTGAAACGCCTTTGTTGAAAGATGAAATATGACTCTTTTTCTTTCCCAAGTTCTCTTTTCAACAACCCATTTATTATTACTACGTATTTTGTTTGATGCATGCTATGTAATGTAATGATGATCAGTTGAATTTGATGATGAATACAGCTTGTAAAGATTTCTTTGTGTTTTACATTAATTTTTACGGAGTAGAGAGATACCATAATTTCTTCAGCATGTTTGCTTTTTTTATCCCTTTCATCTATAGTTTTTTCAGTCTTTTCGTTGCTTCTGTTCTCTGTTTTTTAAACATGACTTACATATTTTCGAAGTTTTTTATACAACAACAACAATTTTATTTAAACAACAGCGAGCACTTGTTATATTCCCCCCCCCCCTTCTTTTCCAGAGATAACAGTTTCTTTATACGATAACATGGGGCATGGAAGCGATAATCAATCAGAATCTTATTCTCTATTCACTTTCCTTGTCCGTCTTGTGTCATTCCCTAAAGTTAAAATTACGAATGGTCTGTTAAGTGCACCAGATCTAGAATTCTTGATGGGTTTGGCGTATGTAATCTGTGCGATAACTAACTGATGTTTAACAAAATAGGGAACAGGAAGTTCTACTAGCTACACAAACAGAAAAAATGACAAAGCCTTTATAAAGTATTCTCTTGTCATTTTGATTTTCTTTGGTAAAACGTTGGTGGTACAAAATGCAATGGACGAACAATTGTAACCTATTGGCTCCTATATTGGCTTCCTAAATATCAAATCAACTTCCTCAAAAGCTCTAAATGAACAAAAAACTGAAACAAGTTAAACAAGTACGTTAAGTTAAGATGAAAAAATACCAAGTGATACCAAGTTAACTTTAAATGCAACAAAACCTTCTGAAATAATATAGCAGGAAAGAAAAATACTGAAAACCCTTTAGCTTGTGGCCCAAAAACTTTCCCTTTAGTATAGATATTAGTACCAGTAAGCATGATTTTGGAATTGACCTACAATAACGCTGCATTAAATATCGCTGTACATTTCATCTGGGGTGTGAGTTCCCCGGTTTCAACATTTCACAAACTGTCTTCACCATCATCCATCTGGTACTTCTTTCCTACTTGCGTAACCAAAAAATCTCTCACGAAATGACTATCGGTGTTGTCACAATAATAAATGCATATTTCCTGAATGGCTATGTAATTTTAAGACCTCATCTTTGCCAATCAAGTATTATTCTATAAAGATTGACACCTTTATCAAAGTTTCTGATACAGTGACTATAAACGTACTTCTTCTCGTGAGCATTTCCCGGCAGAATTAGTTTTTTCGTTACGAAGTTATTATGTACAGAATAATTAAAAGACTGAACTTCTCAAAAAAAAAAATTCTACGAATATAATAATACATTTTACTTTTTGCTTGGTCTTTGGTCTTAAGTTTCAACACGTTTTTTTTTATTTTAAACCGTTGTCAGTATATGTATGTATATTAATGCATTAAGGTTAAGTTCTACAGATATAATTTGCTCTGCTCGCTTCGCTTTATTGGGAACGTAAAAAACCCAAAGGTAATATTTGTTGTTGCCGTATTCGTTGGACGAATTATTTTCTTCACTTTGACTACTCCCATTTAAAGCTCCATTATATACAGAATCTTACTTGCGAACCCTACAAATGGAGAAAGTAAAAGATCTAAAGAAGTGTACGTATTCCTCAAACAAGGAAATACCTTGTATACTGACTTTTCATAAGATGCTGACTTTGTATACACCTTTTCCCCATCTTGGACTTTGGAACACCTTCCTATTGATACCGTTGGTGTAACCAAACGTGTTGAAACATAACATTATTATATGGAATATGTGAGTAGTATGGCAAACTTGTGAATTAAGGATGTTTCATTTCTTTGTGAATAAAAATAGTGTGGTCGATCACAGCAAAAAATCTCTATTTTCTCTCTACTTCCATCCCCTTCGATTTAGCACTTAATATTCGCAAAGTTTATCCTTCCCCTTTTTCTCTTAAATAACACATTTTGTTTTTTATAAAAGTTGGGTTGCCTTTCGCTTTTGTTTGTTGAGATATCTGTACTAGATAGATTATACATATTATGTTTTTCAGGTACTTGAAGAACTTTTGGTGTTGCTTTCTTTCTTTTAAATATAGTTTTTCTTTAACATTCTATAGCGTTTTGTTGTATAGTAGCACTTGTTGCTTTTGTTTTTTTAAGGTTCTTAAATTCAAATAATCTGTTTTTTCCTCTCTACACACAGGATGATAATCAGTCTGTTCAGTTCTGAGTCTGTTTTGTTGTAAATGAGATTTATACACTTTTAAAATATTTACGTAGAACACTGTTACAAAACTGTATCGAGATATACACATACATGGGTAGTTTATATTCGCTTTGGCTGTGCATTTTTTTCGACGATCAAGATGTACTCTGAGTGACGAGTACTAGAAAACTCCCGTCAGATAACTTTGTTTCTTTTAATATCGCCTTTTAAACATCCTGATTTAATTCTTTGGGAGCGAGGCATTCTCATGACTCAATGATGAATGATGATAGTATTGTATTCAGCAAAAAATCGTTTTTTTGTACGAGCAAACAAAAGTTCATTTTAACTAACTCAAAAAATGCTATTTATGTATGTACATTCAGTAAAATTTATACCTGATATATGCCATACGCCTAGCAATTAATAACTATTATGCATGCATACCTTATTCTGTACTCTATTTTGTTTAAATGAATTAAAATTATGATCTAACTGTATTTTGTTTAAGGCATGCTTTCAAAATGCAAGTTATCTATTATGCTTGTTCCAGACATGCAGAGAGCAAATTTGGAGGTGGCTTTGCAATTACGTTAGTTCTTCTGGATACTTTAAAAGTGAATGGGAACTTATGTAGGTTAAACGTAACCATCTGCCTGCTAAGCTAAATGCATATCAAATATCGTAAATAGTAAGAGGAAACTTTTTATATTGTTTGCTTTCACCCATCCATCTACTTTCTCCAGTTCTACTAACTTGATTTTTAAAGAGATTGACCTATCTGACTGAATACTTCTACAGCAAAATTTTAGTGGACTTTGTTACCAAAGATGAAGGAATAGATGATTTTCTTAATCATAATATATAAATTAAGGGACTGGATTATTACGTCTTTTTTCATTTTTGGTATGCAGTTGCATCAAAAATCGGTTGAATCTGGGTGAGTGGTTGATTACCAGAAACTATTGTTCAATTATATATAGATCGGATATTCCCATATAATGTTTTAGCACAATATGATATTTTAAGGGAAAGTAAGCCTTTAAAATAAATGCCACATAACACCACCTTATTCATATCCTTGGGATCTGGTGAAATGCCTTTATCCAATTTCACCATCTTCGATGACTTGATATCAGTTTGTAAATTCATACAAGCTCACAAATATTATATGTAATTGATATAGAAATAAAGGTTCACCCCTGCTAATAATGCGATATTAATTAGTTCAGTTCATGCACACCACACCCCACAAGGCCAAAAATTTGATTCCTCCTATTATATAACTCTTGAGAGAATGACTGAGAATCGATATTGATAATACATAAATCCAGAGTTTCAAAAATGTATGTAACTCTCGAACACTAGTAACTAACGATAAAGACCACTTTTCCTTCAAATCGTGTATTTTTATAGCTAAAAGTTATATTTATGCTAACGTATTTCATATAATATTTATGCAAATGACAATAGTCAATTTTTCAACCTTAAAACTAAATAGAATATGCTTAAAGATAACCTTATTCAGAAAAATAAACCAGCGTGAGTCGCGTCTGATGTAGCTAACGTAAATATTCGATTCTGTTATTTCCCTTGCGTCTGAGATATTTAAAGGAATATATTCTTTTTTTGTCTGTGCACTACACTCTCATCAAATTCTTTGTTAAATAGATAACAATTATTTACTAAGATCCCTTATAACGATTGCGATTGCGTAGGATTGTAGGAGAAAGGTGTTGAGGTCAACTGCACACTTTTCAAAAATTGCAACATTCCTCTCCATACATTCCTTCTTTCTTGTCTTGACAATATTATAATATATCTCGTTCACTTTTATTTTGCGTCGCGTGTAATTTCATTAATGCGATGATATTTTTTTCTTCGTCCTTCCTATAAGTTTTTAACGTAACGACTAGGACAAATATTTTTTTATAAAGTTGCTTTGTATCTTTTAAAGGAATGCTTTTGTTCTGAATACCTACATAAAACAGTCAGTTGGTTTTGGTATGCAGTTCGTATGTATCTTGTTTTTTAACCGTTTGTTGCATTACGTTCTAAAATATTAAAAATGCTTTTGCTTTTCGAGCAATAAAAGACCTATCGAGTATCGAGTCGCGAGCTTTTGAAAGATTTTTAGCAAATTTACGTGAGGGAGTTGCTTTCAGTGACTTGCCTTGCTCTTGGTTTTTTTTGTTTGGTTGACTTGCATAAGAGATTGTTATCTTAATTACATTTATGTGTTTTAGTCACAGACAGCTTTGTTGATGATGAGAGTCTCCTTCTCATACATCCCAGTCTTTTCGCATAAAAATAGTTAAAAATTATAGGCTTGATGATCATGACTGGTTTCTTTGGAATAGTGTTTTTAAACACACTGATTGTATCCTACTCTCCTTTAACTTGCTATTGGTTTTTTTCGGTTAATATTAACTAAAAATCGAATCCTACTTTTGATTAAATCCACGCGCGCCCACTTCCATTTTTACAGCGTAAATATTGAATAATCAATATCTATAAGAGGAATAAATGTTTTTCAGCACTTTTGCGAACTAGCTTAGATACTTACGAAACTATAACTTAACTTTAGTGTGTATTATAATTAAAATAGTACTATTATGGATTCAAAATTCATTATGGTTTAAAATGCGCGAGAGCAGATTAATTTTTTCTTCTCATTCTCTTATTTCTAAAATGTAGTACGATGATTGACGAAATACACGTATAAGTCTATGTAATAAGAATTTTTTATCATGATTGATAGAGACAGCTCACCCGAAACAAGGTCTCCTCTAGGCAGTTTCTCAGCGAATGTTTTTGTAGAAAGCAGCGATGAATTTTTTGCAAATGATTGATGACAATGATTTTGTATTTTGGTTTGGGTGGTGATAAAATCTGGCCCAGGTAATGATCTTTTGACTCTCCACTTATGATCTTTCGTCTTCTTGTAATGCTTTCATGGTTCGCAAAAGACTTCGAGGAATTTTGCAGTTTGATTTACTGAAAGCGCCGTCCTCCATTGGTCGCCATTTTCTTCCAAGTGCTTTGCTAATTTCCTGGAATTTATTTATAGAAACATACAAAATTGCCTGCATTCAAGAAAAAAAATTAACAAATCATCTTCAATATTTTATCCAACCTGTGAGAGTTGTGAAATGCTGTGATACACAACTTGCGACTTGGCAATCTCCAGGCACGACAAGTTTGATCCCTTCAGTCTGGCGATTCCAACAAGATTATGACCACAATATAGGAATCCTGGAAAGATAAAGAATAATTAAAATAATGACCTATTATAGTATAATCGAAGCAGAGAAATTTTCGCTGTGGGAAAAATCTTACCAATTTTGATAGTACGGAGGTTGGGACATTTCCATGCAGCAAAAATGAAAGGATCCAAGAACTGTTCGCCTTCAAGGTCCTCCGTCTGGCTTATGCATTCCATCCAGTCGTAGTTTTCATCAATAAGTTCTAGATGCTCCAAGCGTTTCTCATTCCAACGAATGAGAGAGTTGATAGAGTGGATACGGATTCCCTTGCAATACATGGTCCGAAAATGTGTTATTGGAATGCTAGGAAATAAGAGATTTGAGCTATGGTTGACCAAGACATGGCGCCCAGTTACAGTAAGACGCACCGTACACGAAGGACTAGAAAAGAAAATTATTACAGGAGTTACACGGTTGTTTTTGTCGTCAATTATTTCAATAATGATTAAAATGGTGCTTACTTGTTAGCCACAAACTTCGTCCATCCAATGTTGGAAACATCTGGATTCACTCTGACAGCAGTCAAGTTCAAACGCTTAAATCCACCAAGCCGATTGTCAATGCCCAAAGTGCTCAATACATTGTCAGAAAGCACGTCATGGTCAAGGCTTAACATCTGAAATATTCAGTGTCATTTACTCAATTAGCCAACTTAAGGAAGAAAGAGCTCAAGAGAAAGTAGAAGTACAGAAAGCATTTTTCGCTGATAAAGTCATTAATTGTAACCTGAAGATGATCAAAGGAATTGATGTTCCATGGAGTGAATAGAGAAGATCCGGTGGATCCGTATGCCGCAGCATTTCGAACAGTAGCAAGGAAAAGTTTTTTGATGGAATGGACTTTATTGCTTTTTGTAAGATTGTCAAGTATCAAACTGCCCTTATTTGCGAGCTCCTGAACAAACGGAAAGCTGAAAGTTTCCAAGCAGTTTCGGGCATGTAGAACGTGGCTCAACGGCTCTAAAACTTTCCTATAAAAAATTGAACATGTATTTTAGCAAAAATGAATGAATTTCTCTTGTAAATATGTTCAGATAACTTACTTGACAAAGTAATTTCTGAGGATCAATGTGTTCGTGTCCGCATGCTTTCCAAAAATGTCTTTAGTCAAGGACTGCTCGGAAATGCTAACTCGAAGTGATTTTAGCTGAGCGTTGTCTTCCAAAAGTTCAAAAATCTCTTCTACCAAATCCAGGCAATTTGGACTGGAAGCATCAAAGATAAGACAGACTTCTGGAACTTTGACTGCAAAGTTCCTGGCAAGAAATTTAACCTTTGGTAAGTCTGCTTCAGTTTGAAGGTTCAGCTTCAATTCATCATCTGACAATGGCACTTGGAACACAGGCACACGCCAATTTTTGCAGACGCTGGAAGCGATCAGACGATCTTTCACGTGGAGGTAGTCATAGATCTCGAGTAGTACCACAGATGGGAGTTCGCCCCATTCCATCTTTCAATTTTGCGAGAAAAAAGGCTACTTTTAGCTCTAAAGGTTAACAACAAGTTTCCTGGTCTTTTTCCTTTGAAAGCTGTGTCTGCGTCACTATTACAAGTAATAATGACCAACACAAGCGAACAGGTAGTAGAGTACGTCGTCTGGACCATTTAAATCACCATATCTTTGGCCTTCTCTGTATACGAATCTAATTTTAACTAATCTGAATCTGATCGTTTCCTATTTTAAATGAGCTGGTTGGTGATGTTTTTGTGCGCTTATTTGCGATAATATTCTGTTGGTTCGGTACAGTTCTTAGTAATAAATTCAGGTGGCACACTGGCATTGACTTGATTCGTTTATACAACGTTGTACAAAGACTCTTTCTGAGGAAGATTGTAATATTTCGAAATTCTCTTAGCTTTAGCTAATGGCATAAATTGAGTTGCTGCTTTTGTCTAATTAATGTTGACCAGAAGCTTATGTCGCACATAAAAAATTCGCTCGTATCGTATTCAATATTTAAGATGTCAAAGATCTTTTGGGTAAAAACGTCTTGAATATAATTATTTTCTAACGTATTTTGATTTCGGAGTCTAGCTAGAATTGACTACGCTACTATCTCTAAAAATCGTTATAATCAAAATGTCTTGATAAGACAGTAATCTTGCAAGTATCTTGTCTGCGTGATGTGTGCTCAAAACCTCTTCTGAAACTTTAGCCAGTAATGAAATGCTAATTAAATATATTTTTTACTTGTGTACAATAAAGTGAAGTGTTTAAAAAGTGCATATTTTGTATTCCCTTGTTCTCTGTAAAATGATTTTTTATGCCATACAGTATCAAACGCTAAGGGATTTTGTTTTCTTTATAAGCATAAAATGTTACAATAAACAAATCAACTGGAGAAAATGTAGAGATTATATAGAGAACATTTAAACAAAAAAATATTTGACCATTTACTAGAGAGTTAAGAGCACACAAACACAAGAAAAATGAGAAGTGAACAAGGTGAAGTACGGAAGGAAATTGAGACGAATAAAAGTTTTTTTTCTTGCTGTTTTGCAAGCACCTAAATAAAAAAATGCTTTGAAAATATATTGAAAGGAACAAAAACGTGTG
Organism: Lepidocyrtinus dapeste; assembly: GCA_036850885.1. Taxonomy (NCBI): domain Eukaryota; kingdom Metazoa; phylum Arthropoda; class Collembola; order Entomobryomorpha; family Entomobryidae; genus Lepidocyrtinus; species Lepidocyrtinus dapeste. The sequence continues at coordinate 69,746 of JAANSQ010000028.1, forward strand.
TTGGGTATTGCGTCTAAAAATACTGCAGTCCCATCCACTAATGCTTTGCAAACAGATGCTTTGAAAATGCATAAAACATTTACTGCAAAAGGTACATAAAGAGACGACGACCAACGACGAAACGATTGTAAAGAATATAAACTACGCATTAAAAGAAACAATGCACAGTAAAAAGCAAAACACTAGCTGCTGAGAATTAAACCTTTTATGCGCATTGCATACCTCTCCGTGATTTCTTGAGAGCATTTAAGTATTATATAGTAACTATAAGTGGAGTAGAAATGGTAGAAGTCAACTTTTTTGGGTAGCTTTGTCTTTGTTCTTTTTTATGATTTTGTAAGACCTCCTATGACACACGAAAGATACTAGTCTATTAAGAGTCGTGAAATAATTCCATTCCGCCATTCATTCAATATTATGTTACTTCTAATAAAGTGCAGTAAATTGGGGTACGCACGCACATGTACCCTAAGTGTTTAAGTTGTTTAACTAAGTACGCATACACATGCATGTTTGTAAATACAGTTTGCTGATGTTAAATTGCTAAGCTGATATGATACAAGGTAGATGGGAAACAAAAAACTGACATTTTTGGAGGGCTTAAAGTTTAGGGCTTAGAGCTTTTTATTAAGGCCGAAGCAGCCCCAGTGACGCGACGTTAGGAGACCTTTTAATGCCAGATAAAAATACATGCTATCGAGCTTTTCGTTTCGTACGCATTCTAACAAGTCTGCTACTTTTTTGCATCCTTTTCTATTAATCACATAAATGATTTTTAGTAAAATACTTAGAGGTAGAGGCAGACGATAAATGATGGTCCTTTTTAACGAATGTTTTACTACCTTTTACATACCTTACTATGAACTAATGTAATTTCTGTTTTTTTTGTAGACAAAGACGAAAGACAATAATTTTTATTTTACTTGTGTGCTTCTACGATATATGTACAATACATGAATACATATTTAACGGTCAAAGTAAAACTTGGATGTGCTAATTTAAGCCGTCCGCCCCCGATGGAAAATTTACTACGGTATATAAATAACTGACTCCCAATGAAGCATGACTATGCTGACTATGAAACGCACTTTGTAAACTATCTACGATCCTGAACCTCTAAGGTACATAGCTTCAGGCTACTTTTGGTTTGCTCAAACTGCAACCTGCTGCAAAGTATGATCAGTAATAATGTACTGATGGTGACATGTCTTATGGAATCTTTTGCATCGTTCATTTATGCATAATTTATCATGTATTCTTACGGGGCAAATGATTTTCATGATGACTCCTATCTGCAGTTGCAGATCCATTAAAATTACGACTTTTTGCTTTTAATTTTTGCGAATCAATCAAACCTTTGATTTGCAATCATTCATATAATGAATCCCAACGCCTTTTTGATTTGTTTCTGCTGAGGTTATAGTTTGTAGAAGTAGATAACTACAGTGTTTTGTTGAGTGCTGGCGTAGCGTTTAGCGTTCACGAAGCGACAGCGACACGCATTGTTGGCATTGCAAAATATTTACAAGCCCCAACAAATTGAGGAGCTTTGCGTGAATTAAATATTATTTTTCTAGCGCCTAATTTGTTAAAGCTTAAAATAAATCAAAAGAACTTGTAGCTTATCCAACGTTAACAAAGCTTTGCGCTTATTTAGTTTGGCTTGAACTCTCATTCAGGATGAATTCGAGGTTTGGAGAAAGTCGCATAGTCGCAATTATGTATGCTGAGACGAGATGGAATGGAATAGTGCAGTAATCTTCCAGAATTGGCTGGCAAGTTTTCATGATTTCCCCAGTTTTTTCATTTCCTAATCTTATCTGCTATTATTTAGATTCCGTTTGTCACATTTGTATTTATTTTGGTATCATATCATGTCGCAAAACTAGGTCATGCATAGATATGTATCGATGAATGCGATATAATTTTGCATACATTTGTTTGGGTGTTCATAAGTGCCAATTATGGGGGTGTTAAGACTGAAAAACGATTGATTATTAGCCAATCGAATCCAATCAACTAACTCAGCTACGTATATACATAAGCATGAGGTAAGGGAGTAAGGTTTATTTTCAGTTTGATCTATTATAGAGCTAGAGCTCTGTTTGGTTTACTAACCGTGCAGGTGCTGTTTCTGTGTTTTCGTAAATACAACCATTCAACCCCGGCAATTCATTCGTGACATAGTAAAGAGTAAACCAAGGAGGAACAGTTGGTAGAGAATGATTGCTTGTCATTTGTCATATGTCAATATGGATAATTGAGAACATCTAATGGTTTTCGTGATTTTACTTACAACTTGATTATTGAATCCGAATGAAGTCTGAGGGGCTACCTCACGGAAGGGAAGGTTGGATATGCCTGAAATTAACATTAAATGAAACAGATCGTCAAACCTTTATTAAAGCCTTGATAAGATAACTCAATATGTTTGCGTTGAGGATGACATACCTTTTGGTGTGTCTAATTAAAAAAATCCAATAGTATTTAGATCGATCAATGGGTGCCAATTAGATTGTACCAAAATACCGACTTTTATGATGAACTTGCAATTTTTTATGCTGAAAATGAGAAAAAATGAGACACTTTCAGGAAATTTTGCTGTGGGCTTATTGACTTTAATTTTTGAGGTTGATGTTTAAGATCTAAATCTTCTAATATGTAATCGTAGAAAATGCTAATTTATTATTTTATACTTTCATGGTTTCATCATAGCATGTCCTCCATGGGAATGATTAGAAATTATATATTATTAGGTCGTCGTTGTCACTGAACACTTTTCACATTATTTCTCACTCTGCCCCAGTCCTGTAGGTCTGGCCAATAACGGAAATTATGCAAGGAAGATCAAATAAATGTCAAAAACCATCTTTAATTAGACAATAAATCAATGCAAATTAAATATATTTGAAGAAGAAATCACTACTTCTTTTATTTTATACTTTGTTTTATCTAGATATTTTCGTAACATTACATTAATTATTATCACTTTGTTGAGGAAATTTCTTGAAGTGTTAAGTTTCGCATGCACTGCATTTGTAAGGGGCATTATATAGAGTACGTTTTTCTGTTTTATGAATCTTCCACATTTTATCCATTTCGAACTGGAGATATACGCAATAATAGTAATAGTAACTAATTTTGTTTTCTAGCTAGAGACTAACCGTTCATGAAACACAGGTTTTGCATGACTAATAGTGGTTGGTTTTTTCGCGATATTTTTTTTCTGGATTACATACTTTTTTGTAATTTCAGGATATATTTACGCCTATATGATTCATAAATTGATTTAAATGAAAACAGTTTTGACAATTTATTATTACTCTTCCAAATTTCTAAACGCGCCGGACATGTCATCGTACAACTGGTCAAACTCCGCCTTCATTTTTTGCTCGCCCTCTACAGGATCTTTGAACTTCATGGAACTAAGCTGGTATAAAGTGTTTCCCATTGCTTCACGAATTGTGTTCCACGTCACTTTGTTATCTGACTGAGCAGTTGTTTCGACAGCGTGACGAGCCATCTCGTAAAATCCAATCATGTTCCTTAGCATACCGACAGACTTGTAGAATGGGCAGTAGCGATCATAAGGTGTGTAACTATACAAATAATTTATATGGATGGAGTTGGTAAATAACCATCAAAATAATCACATTGTGCAATTTAAACTAACCCGTTCTGTTGCAAAAAGTCCTCCTTGAGAAGTCGGGCTACCTCCAGAGTAATCTTATCCGTTTCAGCCAGCGATGCTTTGCCTACAAGCTGCACAATTTCCGCTAGATCCTCTTCTTCTTGTAAAATTTCCTTGGCTTTAGTACGAAGGGGAACAAACTCTGGGTAGTTCTTATCGTAATAATCGTCCAAAGCCCTCATGTATTTACTAAAAATAATCAAACACATTTAGTAAAATTAGATAATAAAATCACTTAGTTAGTTTCATTAAAGCATCATTAACTTGAAATATATCTTTTACCTGTAAGATATGAGCCAGTTGATTGAAGGGAAATGTTTCCTCTGTGCCAACTTTTTATCCAAACCCCAGAACACTTGTACAATACCAAGCGTAGCAGATGTAACTGGATCTGAGAAATCTCCTCCTGGGGGAGATACAGCTCCAACAATTGACACAGAACCTTCACGATCTGGATTTCCTAAACAACGGACTCTACCAGCTCGCTCGTAGAACGAAGCGAGACGTGCTCCCAAATATGCTGGATAACCACTACATTGAAACACGTTTTAATGATTAGTAAATATATTATGTGATTTAATATCATCAAGATACAAATTATGATTTACCTGTCCGCAGGCATTTCGGCCAAACGCCCTGAGATTTCTCTGAGAGCCTCAGCCCAACGAGATGTAGAATCAGCCATCATTGATACGTTATAACCTATAACGGTTCAATAATATAAGAAATTAAAAGTTCCAAATATAGAGGAAAATGTTTTCAATTAAGGATTAACATTTTTTTGTTTAATTACCCATGTCCCGGAAATATTCTGAGAGAGTGATTCCTGTGTAAATTGAAGCCTCTCTGGCAGCCACAGGCATATTGGATGTGTTGGCTACAAGTGAAGTACGCTTCATGATAGATTCCTGTGCACCGTCAATCTCAACACTCAGCTGGGGGAAGTCTCCCAATACCTCAGCCCTATCGATATGTTAAAATGACAATGAAAAAATCTATAGAATAGTTCCTCTCCACTAGTAACTTTAGCCAATTATGCGTACAAAGTTGCTAAACTTACATTTCATTTCCTCTCTCTCCACATCCTACGTAGATGATGACATCTGAATTGGAGTATTTGGAAAGAGATTGCGAAATTACGGTTTTTCCACATCCGAACGCTCCCGGAATGGCAGTTGTTCCACCCTGAACACAACTGAAAACAAAAGCATCAAGAATACGAAGTTCAATTTCAACTCATCTTAATTTTAAAACATTGTAGCACTGTGTGAGAGAATAACGTACGGAAACAAAGTATCCAAAACACGCTGTCCAGTCAGCAATGGATGATTGGCTGGAAGTTTCTCTGTAACTGGACGTGGTTGACGCACAGGCCAAACTTGCAACATGGAGAACTTTGACTTTTCTCCATCAAACTCAGTTTCCAGCACAATGTCTGAAACATCATAATTTCCAGCCTCGGCGATAAAAGTAACGGTACCACGAGCTTTTGGTGGCACCATGAGTTTGTGCTTCACAAGTCGATTTTCGTGAACGATGCCGTAAACATCACCTCCAGTAACATGACTTCCAGGCTATAAAATACAAACACAATAGATGCCAACTAATTCCCACAAGTTATTTCTCAGTCAGTCAGCATTAAAAAAAATTCGCTGATTATCTAACCCGAATGTTTCTGTCTGGAACAAAGTCCCACTTTTTAGAGCGTGACAAAGCAGGGACGTTAACGCCCTTTGGAATGTATATAGATTTGGCCATCTCACAAATATCCTGTAATGGACGCTGGATTCCATCAAAAATAGAATTCATAATACCAGGTCCTAATTCTACGGAGAGTGGTTTTCCAGTACGTAAAACGGGATCTCCAACTGTGACGCCGGAGGTTTCTTCGTAAACCTGGTATAGAAAGATATTCCCTACAATTTTACTCATTATCCAAGGCCCACAAGCAGTTATTTTGACCGTATCAACTTTCAGTATACCTGAATAGTAGCTAGATCTCCTTCCAAACGAATAATTTCCCCCACAAGTTCATCGTATCCGACACGCACTAACTCGTACATAGCTGATCCAGACATATGTGAAGCTGTCACGACTGGCCCGGATACAGCGTGCACGTATCCATATATGGACTCCTTCTCCTCATCTCGAACTTTAGGGAGAGACATTTTGCTACTTTGACCTTAGTAAAATAGTCCAGTCAACTTGTGATAATTATCAGTTCACCACTCAGATTACTCACGAGAGAAATGTTTCTTAGTCTTCGACCTGAAATAAAACAAAAAATTCACGTCAGACGGTGAGTCAAATAAAAACAATGACACCTTTTTCTCACATGCACATTGGTATATTTTTGTTAACAATGCCGATGCAGAGGTTTTCCAGTATTTTCACCATGTTGCAGATGATAAGTTTTTCAACAAAAGTAAATTAGTATGCAACTTGCATAACCCTTCAGATTAAATAAATATCAAATTTTAATGAAAATAGTTAAGAAACAAGGTGTTGGCTGACCTCTACTTATAAATTTATCTCTCAAATGAAAAGATGAGTGAAAAGGGCCCGACCGGATACGACTGACAAGCTTCAAGATTCAAAGTCCCTAGAATATGATTCGACTATAAGGTTAAACAACGATGGGAAAGTGATATTCTCTTAAACACATCTCATGTCTTTATCATAAAATCTCAGAAAGCATAGAATACTACATAGAGAATGGGGCGTTGTCGTTAATTATAATTGTAGATAGGCTGAGGCTCTTACGGCTGAAAAAGTTTAACCTTCGCTTGGCTAACCCAGTATACAATTGTATACATAGTTACGAATAAAA
>JAANSQ010000029.1:0-75038 GCA_036850885.1 Lepidocyrtinus dapeste
ATTCACTCCCCAGGTCGTGTTCCCAACCAAGTACATTACTGGTTAGCTTCCCAATGAAATTGGAGAAAGCAATGTGAGAAACACTGCCAAGAGGAGAGACCCGTGGAAGTTGAAATGATGTTGGTAATGACTCGAAGGACAGAGATTGGCCCACATACCCAGGATTATATAAGTACTTTCCAAGTATCTTTTCATAAGAAGCGCATGTTGACACGATGAACATTTTGCGATAATTTACTACCAGGATAAGTACTAAAATAAAGCAAGTTTTAGAGAGGAGTTTCCGAAGAAGTATGTTTTTGGGAAATGAGTCATTAGCAAGTTTGGCCATTTTCGTATATTGTTTCATGCTCATTTCTTCTCACCGTGGTTTAGTTTTCAGTAGCTCTTTTATAGCGTCTCTCGGTATGTTGGTCTCTAATGGGCATTTCTACATTTTTAATGACCTAAAAATACTATGGTATCAACTAAACTACATAATCAAAGATGTACTTTCCAAAAAAGTTTTTGATTCTCATTTATCTTATAGGGAACACTTCAATATGGACTCACCGCATGAAAAGATCTGAATAGCGTGCTTTTTAATTGTGCCAATTTCTGAAGTACCACTAAAAGTTGGAAGCAACAAAGAAATATCGTAGGAATGAAGCTGAGCGCTAAAAAAATACTGTCTGTGGTAGTAATAAAACAGCATCCTTGAGATTATACCCATATAGAGTCTAAATTTGGAATTATGATCATTCCAGTACTCAATACTAAACTTTATCTTAATGTATGGAATAATTTGTCCTTCATATTTTACACTCGTATACTCTTAGTGCTTTTCCCGGAAGCCTTTTAAAAATGTTTTTAGGCTTGCGTTCCTTTATGGTACTTAAACACTTTAAGCTGATTTTTCTCTAAAAAGCACCGACTAAAAGCCCATTTTCTTTTTGATTCTAATTCTAAACCTGCAGCTGCATCATGCTTATTATTTAAATCTGCAGGTTAGTTTTTATAAAACTTTTATTTCTAAGCCAATTCAGAACACAATATGGATGTATGTAAATTGGTAATTCTTGTTTTAAATTGAATGCTTTCCCACTAAAAAGAACTGCGTCGGAGATAAAAGAGAAAGTTGGATGGGCAAACACAGTAATGGAATGAGAAAAATACTCGATAAAATCTAAAAATGTTCTACCCCGCCTCGTACTCCCTCTTCCTATTTCCACATTCATACGTAAAGACTTAACCAAATAGAAAAGATCAGTGGGTTCTTCTTTGCTATCCGAATAAAAAAGATTATTACCAGGGACGGGGATATGAACTAATTCTAAATTGCATTTCACTTTCATCAACATTTTTCTTCGATCGTTCTCATCTGAACAAAAATGAGCAACGTCTGGACCAAAGCTTGATAAAACAAAGTGATGAAAACAAATCAAAAAGTGAGGGTAAAATGAGAAAAAAACTTATCAAATTAAGATGGTTGTTTGAACCAGCGGGCATATATTCCCATTCTCTATAAGCTCCAAAATAACCAGTTTCGTACATGGTTGTATTGTGGTGAATATGACAATGAAATGGGTTCCTTTCTAGAAGGAGAAGACTTATTTCCCTTCTATTTTTAGATCGTTAGTGAAGTTATTCGATAAAAGGAACAAAAACAAAAGCTTCTCTGATTCATCGTCATCAGCATCATCCAGCTAGTGAAAAGTTTGCTCATTTCCGTCCTTAGTATGTAATAATACAGAAGAAAAGTCAGGAGGTTAGTAAGTGTCTAAAAGTACTTATCCAAAAGTCAATAAATGCCTTATAGCGTTATTGTGTTATTAGAGCATGTTCCCCTCCAATGCATTTTATTAATAGTTTTTTCTGGTATTGGTTGTTGCAAAAAACTTGCAAAGAACGTAGCACGGGATATGTTTAAATTGCTGGAATTCTTTAAAATGATCAGATCAGTTAAGGTACATGAAGGCGTTAAGTTACATAAATTACTATACATTTATTTATTTTGTCTAAGAGATGGTATGAGATAAAAAATGTACACCATTAACTAGGGCATTAAGAAGACCACGTAGACACCAATTACGCTTTTAATCAACTCTAATCAATAATAAAATAATAATTTGCTTTAAAATGGTATTTTTGACTTCTGAAAATGTGACAGTTTTATTTGATTTATTAAGTTATTAATAGGTATTACATAAGTAATGTTTAAAAAGTCTCCAACGTTTTTTCTCGCTCCATTTTACCCGCGGGGACTAGGCAACAAAATTTATGTTTGCCACCAGCGGGCGAATTTCAAAGAGTTGGAGATTATGAATGCATAAGTGAACACTGGACCACACCCAGCCTCCATTAGTCGTTCTCTCCAATCGTCCACCTGACTCTTTCCAAATTTTCACAAACTTGTTGGCATATGAATATTTGAATAGACACACATGCATTCAGATCAAAGCCTTGCAAAATGCTATAGCTACGGAATGATATCCTATGATTTCCTAGTTAAATGAGTTCATCTGAATTTGAATTTTCAGGAATTTAATATGGTCTATCATAATAAGACGCTGTTGTCATCCACATTTTCTTAAAAAATTTTCTGAAATAAAAGCTGTATACTTTCCCAGTCAATGGAAAACGAAATCGTGAAGATAATGAAGAAAGTACTAAGTACTCATCTAATTTGCCATTAGTTAGCTTAAAAGGAGCATTATAAAAATAAAAGGTCATAGGACCATGTCAACATTTTGTTGTATTTTTCAGTAAAAGTTAACATTTTTCATTGTCTCATCCTCTCAAGTAAAGAAAGCAGCTTGAGCTCTGGCAATTTATTTTGTGTCAGCTACAGTTGTCACAAAAAGAAGGTGGGTGGCTTTCGGTAAATAGACAAAGGGCGTAATATACCTCTATCTAACTTTTTTTCTATAGCGCGAAACATTAATATTATACCACCGGCAAAGTGAAAAAAAGTGAAGTAATTTACAGGAAAGAATTTAGCTTGTATTAAGTGAACCCTCGACTGTTTGTGTGTTTATTTACAAAGATTTTGTTGGAACTTTCCAGACTATGTAAGGGTACACGTTATTAGTCCGAAAACTATCTTTTTTGCTTTCATTTGGACCTCAATTAAAGTGATTTTGAATTTTTGTGAGATATGTAATTTTCTGGCCTATTGTTAGTTTTTTAAAAGATTTCTAAACTTTTATGTAAGTTGATATCTCCAATGAACGCAGTTTTGCAGCATTACTATCGTTTATTTTGTTTTTCAATATTTTTGTAAAAAACAGACGCTATTAAATTGGCTGTCATTCCATGCATATGTGGCTTTATTGCTCGAATTTCGGCAATTTTTCGTGATTTTATTTCAGGCGTTTTCTTGGATTCGTCAATTCTATGCATTTCATCTCGTTAGAAACAAAAAAGTCTTTTTGCCATCTTGCAATATTAGGCTGTTCTAAAAACAATACAAACTCTAGCAATTTGCAAAGGAAAGTCGAATAAACGTGATATCATCGATTCATACATTTTCTTTTATTACATTTTGGATGGCATCATCAAAATTTTGCCACTTAACTGAGCCTGTGAGTTAAGTTGGGTAACCTGAACTGTATAGATTCATCCAACTCGACATCACATATGAATATTCAACAATATTTGAATGACTTGAAATTATTCTGATTTCTGAGTTTTTGGCATCTTTTTGCCACATAAGGAGGATATAAAATTCCATAAGTAACATCTTGCTGAGAAACTTTGAACATCAATTTGGAATAAGAAATTTAAGATATGAAAAAAGGTCAAGATATTGTTAATATAATAATACATACATATTAAAATTAAATATGATATGGGCATACGTTTGGACTTTGGAAATTTTCTATTTAGCTATTATGACACTGATAATTAAACTATTTAAGGATATAGCTCAACAGATACTATTTTGACGTATCGTTCCTATTACTTAGAGTCCTCACATGTCTACGCAGAAGACTCGGTGAAACGACAACGATAAATGGTTCCTTCAAAAGTTCTTATACAATGGTATTTTTAGAGGTCTACGTTTTGTTTTAAACCTCCAGCAAATAGTATATTTTTTGTTGCCTTTTTGGTTAACAAAATACTGAAGGTCGATGTAAAAAGCTGTTCGTATTTCCGACCATATTTGCAAAGCTACGAAGATTTCAACATCTATCATAATTTATTTTAAACTGATGGCAAATTAAAATGTACTGAAAAGTATTTAAGTTTTAATTTTAACTAGGCTCAAACCAAATTTTCTCCTCTAATGTATCTATATTTGACGCCACATATTTTTATGACACGCAGTAAATTAGAGTACATATAACCGCCGCCATAAAAAAGGAGGCTTTCCATTTACGCTCGAAGAATCTAAGTGAGAGATACATCGTGCCAAAGTTTGACATATTACAACAATAGGACGTCACTAAATTTTTAGAATGGCTCACTGTAGCCATTGTTACATTAGCTTTTTAGCGTATCATGTCACTCGAAATGTTTACACTAAAAAGCGCATTTTCCTGTAATGCTTCAGTTTTAAGCAATATCGTATTTCTATTCTCAAAATGGCTTTCATTTGAATAAAGCAGTTGTACAATTTGCTATGCAGTACATTATTCTCAACAGAGTGCCAAAAAACAGACGACGAGACAACCTTGTGATTTTTCACAGTTCCACATTTTTGCCAGAGGACTGTTACTACTGTTAGTTCGTAAAAATGAAATAAAAGCAAAAGGGTGTCTTTGCACAAAGTGATTTTTCTTTGAATAAAATATTCGGGATGAATATGTAAATCTACGGTTAAAATGACATCTTGAATTATAATAAATGAGAATCGAAATTTCTGCTTTCAACTTTGGTTGCTTTTGTTTGGTAAGGTAAGAAGACATAAAAGTCTTAAAAATATTAGGTCAGACATTCATTCTATCTCAATGACTTTATTCACTCTCTCTAAGAAAGAGACTGAGATGACTGCCACGTATATCATGACTCCTATTTCCTTTTGCAACTGATAATACTTCATATTTGATGACACCCGCTTAATGTGACACCTCTATATTATAAGTAAGAACACAGTTTGTTCAAAATTTTAGCGGAAGGAACTCTAGACAGAAATATTTATGATGTTTGACAGTTAAAGTTGAGAGCAATTCTTTGAGACGATAAATTTCTCCGTTTATGTACTGGAAAAATATCAATTTACCGAACCATAAATCTTTAAAATGCTTCTCTGTGGAATGTGTGGGATAACCTAACCTTGGTTAAAATAATTTCAGTTCGCATTCTGTTAGCTAACGACACACAGATTGTATAAATTAAAACCTGTAAGCTATGAAAAATACAAAATGTCCATTCGGCAAATATGTCATGTGGTAATGTGATTTTTTCACAGGATTTCTCATTCTTTATTCCATCCTTAATCTTTAACAATGTACGGATGAATAGAAGCAAAAGGGAGAGAACCCGTCATATTCTTTGTTTGATCCACTTACCTTAGCTAAGCACATTCCTTCTTTTGTGCCCACAAACTGACGTAATGGGAAGTGAATGATGTGTCAGCATCCATCAGTTTTACATCAAGGAAAATTGATGCTTATTTCCTTTCACCGCGATAATATGCATTTAGGAGAGGAAACCAGTGTCTGCACTGGCAAACGTAACTTTTATTCTCTCTGCTTTCCCCTCACTTCTTCCTGCTTTTTGCTGGCACGTCATCGTTTATACAAACGTCTTTGCTGCTTTTGTGTCATTAGAACCAGGCAATTTGAAAGGGTTCTGGCAGGATTTCCGTAGTGATAATGGAATCCAATACTGACAATGAATTTTAAAGTCCTTTGGGGTGCGCTTTTGAATTTAAATGAAAGCCAAATCAAATCTATATAATTCCGATTCTAAGATTCATAGTTAAGGAAAATAGCTTTAGCATCGATGCGTAGACCAAATACTAAATTCTTTTGAGGATTTGTTTTGCTAGAATCACATCCAAAAATTTAGAAATACTTCTACAAATTTGAAAAAGAAAAATTTGTCCTGTTTAGTAAAAGCTTGGCGATTTTTACTCATGGAATTTGCTCCGCCGATAATGCGCATTCCATTACTTCCATTGCCAAGCTTTGGTTAAGAAGTATTTTGAAGGGAAATAAGTCTTCCTTTAAGACCTAAGGTATAAAGCTGCTTAGAGAGAAAAGTGTGTTTTTTTAAAAGCAAAGGCTTTAGTTTGTTACCAGATTTACTCTTTAGTAGATCATGCTGTGCCTTGCCAAGTGAACCTAGTGAAAAGGAAATTTACAGAAACTCGAAAAAGCTCTGCGTTTTGAATTTAGTAGTCGCAGTAATTCTTATTGCTAGAGTGCTCAGTGATAATTCATGTTTGGTAGGAAGCGTATACCAGTGGCTTAAGAAGTCTTTTCACATAATAAGAGTTCTTTCAGCTTCCGGGAAAAGCTTCCATTTTGTATGAATCTCCGTTGGACGCTGTTCAAAACTTGGGTTTATAGAATTTCTAAAGTCCATGGTGAACAAGAACCAAAAAATTTTCCATTAGTATTTGGAAGACGTAATGTAGTCACTTATAACATGCAAACAATTTCAAAGGGAGTTTACTTACTCTTGCTAACTCATGAACCAGTACCGTTGAGTTCAAACTTTTGAAAGTCGTTAGCGAGGTAAATCAACCGTTAAGCTACAAGTGCTTATGCTTGAGCACTCTATCAAGTCGTTATTTTGATGGAAGGCAAAGGCTTATTTAACTATAAATAAACAACATATGCATGAATATTAAATGAAATCAAACTCAATTTATAAATACTAGAACCATTACATTAAGAGGTGACCAAGGTTCTTAAAAATTATATTGTCCGATGTAGAATTTCCAATATTTTTCATCCATGCCTTCCCAGTGGGAGCTCTTGCGATGGTTAAAAACGGATTTCGAAAACCCATCAAAACTAGAAAATATTTATTGTGACGCAAGGAGGAACCAATGATGCTCATTGTTTAATGTTATCATGTTAGGTTTAGCACTCTAGAAAGACTTTCATCTCCGGGATAGACTATAAAATACTTTCCAAGAAACTCTAAAGTATCTTCAGATTTTTGGTATTTATTGAATTCCATAGAGTTGAAACCACTGTTGTAGCAAAAAATCCTGAGTGAGTATTCCCATAAAAGATATTCATCTTTTCCGTCAGAGAGAAAGGGAAGAAAAATAAATTTGTGGAAACATACATGGACTCTACAGTCTATTTCTCAGCATACCTTGTTATTCGAAGTTATGTAGTTATGTATGTATATTGGCTCAATAGCACACTGGCCAGTGTCAGCCAAGCAAAGCAAAATTTTGACCAGGGAAAGACCTCTTGAATCATTCATGTCGAACAAATATTGCTGACTTTGGGAATTTTTTTACCAATATTTATAACCATACATGTATCATATGTATTCATTACTTTTTAGTTTTTAGTCGTAATAGAGTAAGGTTAGGTCAAATTATATTACTAAATAGTCGTCATATTTTAGGGAATTAATGGAGATCTCAAGTTCCGCTGAGTGTACGTCCTTCACTATTCATAGTAATTACACCTTTCAACTTTTATCAGAAAAGAAAACAATATCTGGATGAAAGCTTTATTTTAATCAAATCGATGACTTATTATATGAATTGCTCAAAGAGCTTCGCAAACGAATGCTTCAGTTAATATACAATGATTTGTCTTTTCTCTTTAACTTTATAGGACAGAGGAACAAAAGATATGGACCTGGACAGAAATTTTCAACAGTGCATGTATTTGTAAATATGTGTAAATAAACATGTTCCCAAAACGTAGAATTTGTTGCCAACCGTTGTTTCAGTCCAAACAAGGGTTCTTCTGAGTACAAACACGTACGACATCAAGAAGGAGCCAAGCGCAGAGATTTCCGTGGGCTTAAACAATGGATGATCATTTTTATGAAGATGAGGTAAGCAATAAAACTCTTATCTTCATGTAAGGCTGTAAAACATGTTCTCATAGTTGGCATTTACAATGTTACATGTCTTGTAATTTTATTTCAAAATATTAGCATTGTTTCTTGTAGCACAAAAACCTCATAAACAATAACAATACAACCAAGTACTTATGTATTAAAGATCACTAATGCTTTCAGAAGTTCAAAATTTAAGTTGATATTTAGCATCTTTATTTTGATACATACAATAGGTGAACACTTAAGAGCACTTAAACATTCTCTATCAACAAAAAATAGATGAAAAGTAGTCGAAACTCTAATCCATATGTTCCAGTGATAAATGAGCGAGAAATTCCCACGTAATTCAATTCATCTGTTCCGCATTTCTTAAGCCACTTTATGAATTGAAAAGAAACCGTCAAAATAAAATTCAGTGTGTCTATACATCATTCCTGATTATCCTTAAGCCTTTCATGCAAAATTCATTCGTGATATTCTGAACGGTTCTCTTTAAGTTCTCTTTTCGAAGCTTGCATTTTCCAAATGATAATCTTTTTCTGACGAAAAAAGCACACACATAACTGGAGCGAAATAAGAATGGATATTGATTGCACAAGCTTACTCATGAGGAAATCAAAAGCAAAAAGGAAATTTGATTCACGTAAAATATGTTCCATTACTGACTATATTTGTGCTGAAAAAAGAAAACGGGAGATACAGCTTGGATGGGATCAGCTTATGCAATCGTCTTTGGTCTTGGATTATTTTCTCGTTTCACTTCCTCTTGTGCGAATCCTATCATTAGAGCAACGAATCTGAGAAAACAATAGGACCTAAAGAAGTATAGCATGCACATTATGTAATACAATGCAACTGGCCATTTGCCTATCATATTATCAAGGTTGAGTAAAATGTTAAGGAGAAAAGAAGGAAAAGTTGGGACTTTCTACGGCAGGGAATCTCATTTTTTATACAGAAGCAAATATAATGATGCAAGGAAAATTTGGTGCTCACATTATTGTACAACGTACCATTTGGCAACTCGTTTTTTCATTTTACTGTTCCCTCTTCCTCCATGTCATGTCTTCTTCCTTTTCGTTCTGCGAATGGTGTAATGGCTCTTGAATGAACAGCAGAGAAATTGGTAGGAAAGGTAACAACAGGAAGCATAAAAGGAAATTACTGCCTCATGGGAAGCGGTATCGATTTTACGCGTCTTTCCGTAGTCTTGTCTTACTTTCTGGTTTAGTGTTACTATGAGACCATTGATGTTTTATGCATTTTTTTGTGGTAGGAAGATAGAATCTTAATGAAAATGGAGAAAGAAATCGAGAACATGTAGATCTTTTCTCCTGTGAAAGAACAATGTGAAAGTCAATTTCATTTGCAATCTAGTGCAGTGGCTAGCTTTCCTATTCAATGAATTCTCAAATGGAAGTAGATACTTATGGCATTCATAGGCGGTGCAATTCACTCGGAATGAGAATAAAAGCAATTAGAGTATGGTAATAAAAATATCCTAAGGGAAAAGTAACCCAATTTTTGCAGCAATGTTTGTCAGGATGTTTATTTAATTCTCTCACTCACATCGATTATGATATAAAAATAATCTAATGAATTAATACGCTCTAAAGTGATTTAATTATTGTTTTATCGTACCTTTAGAGTATAGGAAATCAGTTTTATACTTTAGATAATTATACATTCAATCAAACACAATCTAAAGAACAAAATCTAGTACTGTTGAACATGTAAGTAGGATGGTATCGTTTTTACCCATTTCAATACTATCGATATTTGTATGCATAAAGACAACACACATGAAAAGGGTAAACGTCAACTCATCGCGCACTCTTTCAGAACATTCCAAAGGAACAAAAACAAAGCCTGACTTAGGCTGACAACTATTGGTGGAAAGTCAAAAGATTTCCACCTCAAGTATAATAGTACAGTCAAAGAGTGAGCTCGGGAGCTACTTTTTCCATAGCTTAGAAGCCTGGAACTTGCAGAGAAAGTAAAACCTACAGTCGGTAGCGTGCATGCTACACTTAATGCCTGGTTATAATATTATACGTACTGCTGCTATGCTTGAAAATAAACGAGAGCCGTAAGAATGTGGTTTAATTGAAATTTTACTTCAGTTGACTCCACTAAAAACCTATCTAAAAATTTAATAACTCACAAGGGGGTGTAAATCTCAATAAGCAGGTCCTGCTTCAAAATCAATTTATGGGAGAGCTAGTTGACCCCAAATTTACAATTGGATTGGGAGAGCTAGTTGACCCCAAAGTTACAATTGGATTGTGAAAGCTGTATGGTGTAAGTTGTAGCTTTTGAAGTTTTCAATTGCGGGACAGTTGACATTCCCTTAACTCGCATGCGTTATTTCAACTCGTAGGTTACTAAAACAAGCGGTGTGAAATGTAAAATTATATGAAGTGTATCCAGGAAATGACAACGGATGAACTTTTAAAATGACTTTATTCAGATTAAAAGCAATCATAGAAAAACTATCATGCTAGTGTTTTGGGCCTACGGTATGTTTAGTGTTTGTCTCACAATGCCCATAAGAAAAATGAATTATCTGTAGATTCAGGAGATGTTATTCTCTAAGGTACATTATTAAGGGTACTTTTATTCTTGGACTCCTGAAGGTGAATGAATAAGAAAATCATCAAGTACATAGCATTTCATAGCATTATCATTCCATACTACTCCATGTGGAGTAATTAACATAATCATCTTATCACTAAAATCTAAACTCTTATTGGCTAGCTTAACCTAGGCTACATACTAACTTATACACTAAAATATCCTATACTATAGGGGACGCAACACTAGTTTTGTAGCTTATTTAATTATGTTTACAAATTAGCAAAGAGTGATGAGTGCAGACGCTTATCAATTTCGTAACAAATTTTTTTCTCCTAAAGCTGAATCCGGAAGACTTTTCAACTTTTTTTTGATAATGGCTGAGTGCTAGGTCCAGCCAGACATTGTTTAAAGAATGGCGCTCCAGGATGAAACGGACGAGAATTGTCTTAAAAATCCCCTTCTAATGAATGCAGGTTTTGATGGTGGCCATTGATATGAAGGGTTTCGAAATTTTTGATTTTGGGCCTGTTAGACCAGCAATTTCATCGGGAACTCGATCGCGTCGCTGTCCTTACCTTCATGGAGGGGTTATGCTTAAAGTCTTCTTGGGAGTCATTATTATCGCTGGACGGTCGCTTTGGACTTAAATGTTGTGTTTACGAGATCAGTCAATCTTTTTTACCCAATAGCAAAGTTGAAACCTTCCGTTTATAAAAATAACCACGTCGTTTTCTGATCTCGTTTGAATGTTTTTTCATACTTTTACTGACGCGGGCTGAGAGTATTGCACTCTGCGGTCTATTTAACTGACGCCGTAACATTTTCTGAACTTGAAATTTTAACTACCTGAGTAGAATTAAATTTGCTTTTAATTAAGCATAAAAACAAGCCTAAAGCAATAAATAGATGACGGAGAAAAGCAAAGTAAAATTCATTTTGGGTCGATTGCTGGATATACTAGTTTAAATTTATATAATAAATAAAAGAGCTCATATTGATTTTTGCTGATTTATTATATATCATATGTCGGAATGGATGAAGAAAATCTATGCTATGCTCATAAACTCGTTAGAAAAGTCAATAATGATTAACATTTAACCTTTAAATGTACTAATAAGCTTACTTCAATAACCTAAGAGTTGAAAAAACACATTCAAATGAAATTGGAGTGTTGATCAATTGAAATGTTCAAAAAGTCAAACATGTATATTGCATCTCACGAAAGTAAGAGAGTTATTTTCCCATTCGTATTGGCTCAATGCATTATGAGGATTGTGCTTGCATATAGAGGCATAGTATAGTAACTTTGGGGTCAGCTAGCTATAGGTTAAAGTTTACCAGGGTGTTTTGAGTATTTGCTTGTAGTTAGGGGATCAGCACTATCCCGTCAAATTGATTGTTGGAGGACCTGCTTATCGAGATTTATATCCCCCTTATCCGTCAAAAATGTAGCTGCTACAAAGCATGTAAAGGATTAAGATTTCCTGAAAAGAATCGGAAGGATGGAAGCAAGAGGTTTCTAATAAGCTCTGTGAAAATTGAAAATATTATGAAATAACTTTCATGTATTAATACATGTAATTGTAAATGCAGCCTTTACGCAAATGAGACAAATCTTTTTCACTACTCGGGAACCGCAGGAAATAATCTTAATAGGTCATTAGTTATGTTTTGTAATCAATAGACATTAAAAGTCATATCTTGTCATTTAAAAAAGCAATTACCATTGACCTCAGACTCTCATGCGATGACCAATAGGATCAAATCAAGCACTCGGAAGTTGCATGACGAATGAGTGGACAGACGGGCGTTTTATATCAAAATCAATATATATAGTTTTGCATCGTCAACTATGTAATAAATCAGAAATCAGTGAATAAAAATTCATTCAATATACTTGTGACAGGCTAACATTGCACTTTAATTATACCTTCCTGTGCCTGATCATACAAAATCCAAAAATTGCACCATGTTTTGACCTCCCTTCTTAAATCGATTTCTTTTTATAATTCAAGCGTCTGAAACTCTAATAAAACTTCATATACTTACGGGAGTGAAAGTAGTGGAATAAAAGCTACCAGCCACGATTTAGTGATAGAAGGGTAAATAAAATGCCAATAAAATAATGTCTGCCAAATTTAATTGTAACATTTAGCAAACAATGCAATTAAAAATTATTATTTATCAAATTAATTCGCCTAATTCTTGGTAAACGTCTTTTTTTATGGTAATCCGAATTACAATAAGGACGACAAATTTGTTTTATTTGAACTGTTTTACAGATATTTAAAATCACTAATTAATGAAAACATCAGTTCGTTCCTTTTGCGTTGTTCGTCGTCTTTCAGTGGCTTCGTAATTCCACATATTAAATAGTTCTGACGAATCTTTTCTCATAAGCTATTTCACATGATTTTTTCTCAATCAATACTGAGAATGTAGTACACATTACTAAAGAACATCAAAGGGACAAAGCTGTGCAATAAACAAAGAGTGATTGACTATAGGAACTTTATTCCAGCAGTGTCGACCAAATGCAAGAGATAAAGATCATTTGTGGAGGCCAATAAGACTCTAAAAAGAGCATGTAAACTCCTTCTAGCTTAACCTTTAAATACAAAACATTAATTTGACTTAAGGAAGTGAGCACTGGATAATAATATAAATGAAGGAATAAGAAAAACGTTCATCCTAAAAGTCGCTATATGGAGGTTCAAATTCATTAAGCACATAATAAGCTTTTACAGAAAGATTAAGCGGAATAGCTAAATGTAAATACAATATATTATTTATTGGCCCTTCATCCTTTCCTGATTGAAATGTGGGTTGCATACTTAATGATTCTATTACGATGTTTATGACCTTTTCTCCTCAAACTCTCCTTTCACATTATGAAAAATCTTCATTTTTATTTTATTCACAGAAGAAAAACTACTAATGGATAAACGTAGCATTGTTATGATTAGTCTCTTCGTAAAAGTCTCTTCTTAGTTTACAAATATAGTTTCAGTATTACGCGGGGAACTCAATTGCAAGTTGCAACTACATTTTTAATAACAACACATGCTATGCTGAAGAAAAAAAGAGTCAAAGCTGCAAAAAATCTTATTACCGTGACAATAAATATTTTAGTTCGCGCATGACACGAGCACAATTGCGTGTTTGCTAAACTTTCCAGAATATGCTTCAAGTTTGTTATAGAATCCTTTTTAAAAATCCGACTGGAGAAAATCCAAAAGTTTTGCATAATACAAAACGACTGGATGCTTTTGTATTTCAGAATAGAATTTTATAGCAGAACAAGTTTTTTTTAAGCTGTTGTATGCAATACGCCTTCTTATTTTCAATAATTGGTTTGAATTGTGAACAAGAGAAAAGTAAAATAAGTTTAGTATTTTGAGACCATTTAAGGTAAAAAAAATTCAGTCACTCTCACGAAAGTAAACTAGTTGAAAACTGTAAACATTTTAAGGGCCAAACGAAAAGAGCTGTTTTTATTGTATATTTTAACTCAAGAAGGAAAAAGAAAGAGTATTATTACACGGCTTTTTAACTTTCACTTGACTGGAGTCCCCAAGAAAAATAGTGTACATAGGCAAAGATTACAAGGGCTCTGGCTTCTCTGAAAGCAATGTAAGGATTCGTATGCGTACACCTTTGGTAAAAATTCTTTTCCTGGCAATACCGTCACAGCTGCTTTCCCCAAGCTGCCGTATAAAAAGGCATGTGGTTGGAAGCATGACGCTCATTTGATGGAAGGATCCTCTACAAAGATGAGTATCAATTCATCTTGTTGCTAGAGCCTCCTTTTAGATGACTTGTTTTACCAATCGTTTCTGTCATAGTTTTAGCACAGCTTCGGGCAAATCCATAGATAAGATCGATCTAGATTTTTTATAAGAGTCTGGAAAAAGTCACTCCAGAGCTTTTTGCATTATAAATTTTCTTAGCCAAAAGGTGAAAGTACTGCTTTGTGCTTGTGTGGTGAAAGTTAAAACGTCAAGTTTTTAGAAATGTGTTGTGATGGTTAGAGGGACCTGCGGAAATTATTTTTTTGGAATCAGTCTTCCAATCTCAGGGCAAAACATAAAACTGATATTAAGAATGGCAGCCTGTGGGTAATATTTTGAAGTGATTTGAAGTAAAATCTTAAAACGAAAGCATTCGCTATATTCTCATCATATATACAAGTCATGCAAGTTACTTTAAAAGTTATAATCAAAGAGAAGGCATCTCAAAGTAAATAATGAAATCGATAAAGGTGACGTATTGAAATAGAAAGGAAGGAAAGACTCAGTCCCACAAATGATTTCATTTTGTGAGAGTGCTTTCTTTCAAAGCTGTACAAAATTCATTCATTTTGATCAGATCGTATTATACAATTTGTGTGGTCTGTGGAGCTTCTACATCCGCTGAATTTTTTTCATTGCTAAAGTAATGGTTTCTGTGCTTTGTGCAGTCGTGTAAGCTCCTTTTGAGGTTGGTCATTTTCTTATGTTTCTTCCTTAGCTAAGAAAGAGTGAAAAGTTCATCTTCTCGTGTCTTATTTCTTCGTATTTTCATCGCTCCGTCATCTTTTTGTGCTGGAGAAAAGAAAAACACCTTATTGTAGTGTTTAAGAGAAACTCATAGCCACCCTTCTTGAAAACGTACCTGAAGAAAACAAGAAAATGAAAATGAGAATTACTGAATATTGCCAAAAGGCTTTTGCCAAGGAAGGAACACTAGCATAAATTTATTCGAGTATTCTAAAGGAGTTTTTGTTATTGTGGTTTTGTTCCACAGATAAAACGTATTTTGCATAGAGTCCGCAGATCTTAAATTTCCGCCATCGAGCGTGTCTTTTCTTATGAATGCTAAAATGGAAAATTCTCATTTCAAAGCTCCATTTCTAATTATATAAATGTGAGAGAGATAATTCGGCTATGGTAAGAGGTTAGACGGATGGTTGGATAAAAATATTTTATCTTGCATGTCTAGCTGGAATTTAAATTAAATCTTTTGAAACAAATGCTTGTAACGTGCTCATTCGAAGCGAACACACTTATTACTTCTTCCTAACAAAATTGTAAATGCGTAAATAAATTTTCAAAGAAAGTTTAATTAGCTAAGTAATGGTAAAGCTGTAATTTTATGTCTTTTGAGCTTTCTATGTAAAGACAGAGTACAATCTTTGAAGGAGCGACATGAAGCTTGGCTTTAAGAATCTAAAGAAGGTTCAAAGCGTTCTACTGGAAATAATCTTATACGTCTAGTCAGAAAAGTAAACTTGTGACGTTCCAACTTTTCTTACTTTCCATCCTTACCATATTCATAATGCATTTGTTGCTGAAAAAAGTTCTCATTGGAAGAAAGTCAAAAGTTTGTGCTATGGTTTAAGACTGGATACTTGATGAGCCTTTTCATTTTCTACGCTTAAAGCCTTGGCTCATTCTGACATCTTTTTTACCTATGAAACAGATGAGCGATGAAATACTTGAAAATTGCCTGACACTTGTTGTAAATTAGGATCAGTCTATCATGGGTAAAGAACGTAAACCTTCTCCTTGTCCATGAACACAAATGACACTTAAGTGTGAAAACTACGAGAAAGTTTTCACCATTATCCTTCGCTTCATGCCTGATAAGTTCTTGTGTGAAACGGTGAATCAAAATGAGATTAGATTTTGTCACTCACAGTATAAACTATAAATAATATATTGTGTAGTGCCAAGTATCTATAATTATATTCTCAAAGTAAGAGTAAAAAAGAAACAATCATTTGACCAAAACGTGAAGTTTTGATTTTCTTGCTGCTCCAGTTAATAAATCTTTATCAAATTGACAAAAACTACCTGAGTGTAGCTAATCACCTCACAATCATCATTGTTCGTGCTTGTATCAAAAGAAAATGTCGACTTTAGCACCCGAGGTCCCAGAAAAGCCCTTGAGCCCCAGCTTTGAGCACAATTCCACAAACAACGTTGCTGCTCAAGCAAAGTATGCTCAGCAACTTGCAATAGCAGCAGAACAGGTATAAACTCACGAAAAGTGGAAAATAATCATAGTTATTTTTAAGGTTTATTTATTTTTATCGGAGATCTTAAGCAATAAATTGGGCTTTGGAGAGAGTACACTAGATAAAATTGAATGTGGCTGAAGGTTCATAGCTCCAAATTTGTAGATCATAACAAGCTAGTAATTTCCTTTCGTTGAATTCATTTCCTTAAAGAAGAAAATTGAATGCAAGACGGGAAATTGAAACCAATTCTACTATAGACATTTAATAGTGTTTTCAACCTACTGAACTGCATAAAAGTTTTTGTTTACGTTCACTTTTCGTAAATGTGTTTAAGGTAATTTAATAAACCTTTTACATCGAATTATGCTTAAGGGTCATGCTGAAAAAACAATCATAGGCAACTACATAAGAGGGATTGCAATTTTGGTGGTTTCTAACCTGTGAACTTTTCTTGATGGAGTTCTAAACCTAGCTAAAACTTAACACTGAGGTGTGGACAATTTTTCATCCTTTTATGTCATTTTTGTGGGCTTTTAGTTTTAAAATTGATCATTTTCAGTTAGTTCGTGATGAAATAGAGTGAAGTGTAAACAATAGAGAAAATGGAAGTTTGATGACTCCGTTAAGATGATTTTTTCTAGAAAATTTGGGACTCCTCTGTAATTTCGAGTGGAAACTAAAATCGATTGTTTAATTTTTTTATTTGTAGGATTTGGTGGCGAGTGGGCAACCAGATAGGAATTGGAGAGGAATAATAATAGCGGTTTTAGTGATTTCTTGTGTACTTGCTTTAATTGTGACATCCGTAGTGCTTCTTACACCTCCAGATGAAGGTCCTCGAGTTAAAGGGAGACGTTTCGAGCTTGATGATATCTTTGGGTCAGACTTTCAGTCTTATCGTTTGAACGGGACTTGGATATCAGGTAATTTTGAATTTTTCAATATTTTAAAACAGTAAAGTGCATTATTGGCAACTCACAAAAATTTTATAAACGTATAAAATTTACAAACTAACAATAAGTTGCAAAATTTTGCGAAGGTATTAGAAAATCATTACTTACTTAAACAGGTAGGGGTCTTTTTTTGAGACGTTGTTAAACAGAGTCAATTTTAACGTTAAATGATTAACGTCTGTCATTAAAAATTGAATATGTGATGTATGAGCTGTTTTTCTTTAATTATACGTTGAATTCAGGCCAAACAAACCTTAATATGACAAAAATTGACAACTGGGTATGAAGATCTCGCAAGGGTAATCCAAGTATAATTTGACCCCAAACATCAATTGACCTCTCAAAAGTATTCATCCATCATCACGCCGCTTAAACGCATTTTACATTTTGCATCGCATATGTGAATATATGAATTGCATTACCTGAAGGAACAACTTTTTCGCCGAAAGGCCACTACTTTGGAAGACCTTGGGAAAGTACCACACAGGAGAAGTCGTCAAAAGTTTCCCTTAAAATGACAGAGTTATTGACGCAACGGTGCGCTACGCTATTTTAAAACTAAAGTAAAGTATCTCGATTTCCGTTTATTTCTTCAGCGAATTTATTCATGAATGGACGAGTAGACGACTTAATAAAAGCTAACCTAACCTTCTTATTCGTACGCCAAAAGTCTCATGGGGATAATTTGCCCACCCAGCGGTATTTGATATCTTGCAGCCCCACCACTTCCGTATTGGTGGAAATAGGACAGATATGTTCCAGGAATGTAACCAAAATATTTGGAAGCCAGTCTGCAATGCCAACTTGAGACACCCCAGCCGGTGTCTTAAATTCCATTGTGTTGTTGAGTAGGCTTTGCTTGGGCCGTATGAGGGGCTCGCAGGCATCACAATAATTACAAGATTGAGTGTAAAGGGTCAGCTTTAAATAATCTTGTTTTGGATTCAGTAGCTGATTATTTAAGCCTTTCCCGTAAATTTTTACATCTCACCCGAAAACACATGCATAATGTCTCAAAAAACTAGGCCCCAACCCGTATGACTTCCAATTCGCCTCACAAACAAAGCTTTGGCGAAAGATCTACAATTTAGCAGTAAGCAATCCTGGACGATGTTTCTTACTCCCACGGCCGTATAAGTTTTTTTATGAAGGTACGGCATACAGTCAAGATAAATCATGCATAAAGGATCATATTATTCAAACATTTTCGCAACACAAGTATAGGTTTTCGTTCTAATCATAGTTTTTGCATTAGCAATGTTTACTGAAAGTAACTCACCTTTATCAAATAAGTACCAAACAGAAGTTATGCTTAAAATGTGAAAGATGCAGATAATGTTAAATGCACAAATAACTCAACTTGTTATCTTCACAGATCACGAATGGATATATCGAGATCCCAGTGGGGGCGTCTCCTTGTTCGACGCAAATAACTCAACTATTCGCCAAATAATCAGCAATCACACTTTCGTAAGTCTTGCCAAACATCAATTAGACAAGACATTGTGAAAACTAAACAAGCATTATGTTTCCAAAGCATCTCATGTGAACATGTACGAACACATTCTCGGTTTTATACTTCCGCTTGGGTACCCCTACACAAAAGATTACTTTCAATTTCCTGGATCAAATTCTGTATTTTCGATCTAAACCAATTCCCTGTCAGTTATTTGTGTCTCATTTCATGGCATGCCAAACATAAAAAGGAAAGAATTAACGTTTTCATTCTAGTCAGGCTTAGGTTAAAAAAAATTTTGTTTTTTGTTCTTACTTCCTCATGGGACAACTTTTTTTCTTTTGAGCTTTCTATAGGATTATTTTTTCCAAAAAAAAGACCAAAAAGGTATCGACCCGTTTCGCTGTTACAGAAAATAAGGAGGATTAGCTTAAGCCTTTCAACTTTTTCTCTTGAGCTCATTACTCTTTAAATGAAAAAGCGGAACGGACAAACTAAAAGTATTGCAAGATGTAGAAAAGTACAATAACGACGATGACATGTTCGTTCACGAATTTCTTTATCTCAACAACTTTACTCGTTATGTTCTTGATCACGATGGCAATCGTGCACAAAAAGAATTAAACTCTTTACCATTAGACTCATAAGTTTGTCTTTTTATTACAGAGACGTTTTAACGCAGTGTCATTCAATTTATCACCGGATCTGAAGTACATCTTGTTCACGCATGACGTACAAAGGGTAAATTCATCCCACATTTGATTTTATTTATCTTGCCTTCCTAAAATTTTATATTAGAGAAAACATGTACCGTTTTTACTTTCTCCAAATCAATTGATGTATGTCTAAACTTAGGTTCATCGCCATTCTTACACGGCCAGATACACCTTGTTTGAGACAGATACTGGGTAAGATTTTTCTTATGCCGCCATTTTTTATTTATCATTGAATTTAATTTATTATTGAAATTTTTGAATTATAAAGTAGTTATTGTTCCAATAATAAAACCGCAAGATGCATATTTGTCTATATTTTATTTACTGTCGATTACACGCATGCTCCTTGAAGTTTGTATTCTTTTGAGCATATAAGTTTGGAGAGCCGAGCTCATTTTTTGAGGCTTTGTGGTGGTAAAATCTATTAATATTCTATGGCATTCTGTCGTGGCGCGATGATACTATGTAAATACAAAGCAAAGCCTAAGCATAATTTTAAAGCTTTTGGAGATCAATTTATCAGATCCTTTTAAAATTACATCTTTGAATTTTTCTCCTCTTCCCAAGAATCCTTTCCAACAGACTCAATGTTGAAAATTACTGAACACATGCCATTATTTCGTTCTGCCAGATTTCCTACACTTCCTCCCTGGAGTAATAATGATGAGGATAATGCAAAAATAATTGGAAATTTATCCCTGATCGCATCATGATTATGCTTGTCCTAGTTTCCTCAATTCCATCTTCCATTTCCAAATTTCTATTGCTTCTTTTACCGGAATTATAATTTTGAAGCATACGTAGGAAATTATTATGTAACGGTAATTTTTGAGGTTTACAATCCAAATCCCTTTTTCTTCCAGAGAGACTAAGCCTGTGACACTGGGACCCCGCTCCTCTTCCTCTGGAGAGGACCGGGATTCACGAATTCAGCTGGTTAAATGGGCTCCTGCAGGGCATGCTTTTGTCCTAGTCCATGAGGGAGATATATACTATCATCCTAATCCTAAGCAGAACAAAACGTATCGCATCACCTCAAATGCTCGACCTGGCATTATCTACAGCGGAATTCCTGATTGGCTTTATGAAGGTTTGCACTATTTTGCAATGTTATTTAACTTGAATAGGCAATTTGTTATAATTGAAATGAGAATGTAAATTACAAATATTTAATGAGTTTTATGATATGGTGCATAGATAACGGATAGAATTTAATTAGCCGTTTTGAGTGAAGCAAACATTTGACCTGTTTTCATATGCAGTGACTCTCTCCATCTTTGTTATTTTATGTATTCCTCATGCTCATCTGAACAAAATGCCGTGAAATATACCTTCCTTGGTACCAAATTTAGTAGTCATAATCACGTCCCTCATTTCATGTCCCTGTTCGTGTTACCTGAACATATTGTGACCCAATTTGCTCATAACGTTGACTGAAATTTGTACGTAGCAGGCAATTTTAATAGTACCTTACATTACGTTTAACCGTAACGGAACATCCTCCTCGTGTTGTTAATGTAATACATTCAACATATTTTGTAGCTATAAATGAAAATCTAAAGAGTGATCTAACCTAAATCTTAAACATACAGCAGTAATTATTTAGATTAATTTAATTAAAATAAGCAGATTGGGGATTTTTTTAACGGGGAACTAACCCAGTGAAACAATTTTTATCGATACCTCGAAGTAAGGTCTAGTTAAACTTGACCTGCATGTTGATGCAAATAATTAAAACAATACAATGCGACAGTATTAAATGTTACAGTTTTACGCTCTCCAGCAAACCAACATCAATAAATGGAGCTTACATAATGTGCTGAGAAATTGAAGCTGACGTTGCCATCCATTCATGTGTGAACATTTACGGGAAACCTTGCTAAATTGGTTCCCAGAGATGAAGATAGAAAATTCCACAAAACATGAGAACGATGGTTATGTGCATGTATCAGCAAGAAAAGCAAACTATTAGAGCATAAGTAGTTGGAAAAGCTTGACCTTGCAGCATTTCTCTAATTCATCTTTGGACCAAGAGACCAATTTTTTGATTTCGCAAGAATCTTTCACAAATGCAGAATATAAAAAGAATTCTTTAATAAGAAGTATGGTGAAATTGAAGATGCAATCATCCTTATCGAATAGAAGCAAAATAAAATAAGTAAATTTTCCAATTTCCTTGATGGAGGCGTTCAAGAGGGAAAGCACTCTAGTTTGCTTCACCCATGTATCGAGTTGATTGTCTGCACCTTAGTTTATTCAGTGATCGTATTGAAAAAGGCTGCTCGGAGTTGGTCTTGGGTTCTGTCATTACGCTTTTCAATTTGCAATACAAAAGATATTACTATTTTAGCTAACGTTATGAGCCTATATGTACTGGCGGAGGAAAAATTAATCCCTTGGAAACCGATGAGCAATTTTTGGCTCTAAACTTTCTCCTGGATGGGACCAAGCCGCTTAAACCAGAAAACCGTAACCTCAGTGTAGTAATAAATATGTACATGGTAACAAGTTTACGTAGGTATTCATCAAAACAAACTGCTCCAACAAGAATTGAAATCTATAATGTTTTGTTTTTGTCGCGTTGGCTGCATTCCAGTAAAACTTTTCATGTAATTTAAAAGCCTCAAACTGATGGTTATGTGCATTTACACTTCAGCAACTCAGACAATGTTAAGTGTTTTTGATACCAAAACTATGGATTATCATAAATATCACTTCTATCAATTCGATGCAACTTTATTTCTCATGGTGCCATTCAAGCCAGTGGTTTACGTTAATTGACTGTTGAATGCTTCTTCAAAGTTTTTATCGTATAATCTTCCTTTTTTTGTTGGGTTTTGGCTCTGCAGAAGAAATATTTGGAAGCAACTCAGCTCTTTGGTTTTCATCAGATGGAAGAAGTCTTCTCTATCTAACTTTTAATGACTCCTTGGTTGGTGAACATTATATCCTACAGTATGGTCCTTTGGATGACCCGCACGTCTATCCGAAAGTGAAGAGTATGCGATACCCTAAGGTACAATATCTATGTTACTATTTTTCTATATTTTGCTCTACTCAGAAAAATACTATATTTAATGTTTTAAGTTGTTGGAAAGCAACAGTTCAGTTTGCGCAATTCCGCTACAGAGTCTTCTTTCTTTTCTCCAGTCAAGTGTAAATTTAGTCTTTTTTCGAGGCCTCCATAAAGCAGTAATGTTCGCATGCATGCAAGCCATAATCATTATAATCATGGACCTATGCAATATCTCCACTTTCTGGTATTCACTCTCTCCCTTAGCAAGAGAATCATTGTCCTTTCATCTTCTCTTCTTAAAAGACTTTCTCTTTTAGAACCATGGTGGTAAAAAATGAGGAGGTTTTAGGGAGAAAAGCAGTTGAAGGGAATAGGAAGAATAGGATGCTCAAATGTTTATTACCGTTATTCACTTTAAATATATCTATATATATAAAGCACAAAATACTTTCACTTTTTAACTAGAGGGCTTGATCTCTTCCAGTAAACATATAAATGATCGCGAATATCATTTTGCTTTGCCTTTTTCTTGCAACTTGACTAGAGATGGTTTTTATTCAAACATGGATAAACATGGATAAAAGAACTGGAAAGTTTTAAATGGCTCCTGTATCCTTGTCACGCGTTTTTTTTCCTCTCTTTGTTGAGATGTATTTCAATGGTTCCAACAAAATATTCATTTAAAGTTTAAAAATATTTTGCTCTTTATTGTTCCATTGTACTAGCCTGGGACCAGCAATCCTACTGTGCGAGCCACACTGGTAGAGCTCTCAGACTCTAACTTTCGATCTAGGAGTTTACAGCCACCCGAGGGAATACTCGACCAGTATGTTTTTAAAATTTTACTTTTCAACATAAATATTTTAACCGTATTCCTCGCATGTCCATGCATAAAGTATTAAAAATATCTACATAATAATGCGCTCTTGTTATTAAAAAGCTTGAGTTTTCGTCTTTGGTAAAATTACGGCAGTTGCTGAAAATCTAAGGGAAAAGAATTTAGCGTTAGTTTCTCATTTCATTAAACTTTTAATCAAATGAAATGAAGTTCCCTAGATGCCCCACTTAATTGCCCAGCACTTTGTTATTCATGTAACTGAGTACCCGCAAAGCATCAGTATACTAAGCATTGATTTTGATTTCTCCATCCGCCCGTAAGTACCATAATTTTTTGAACGCGCTGACCAATTAATTAAATTTTGAATCTATTGTTGAGATGTCAAACTAAGAAATTTGCCTAGCATTGCCTAAGCCTTATCGTTACTTTAAATTGTTGAAGTAAAAAAACGTTTGAACTCTTGGCTCTTTTGTAGACTTTTTTTTAGTCTACCAACACCTAAACTTATGAATGATTGCCATGGCAAATAAAGAATAAAGTAAATGGGTTCTCATTTTGCAAAGAGGATCTTCTTCACGGCAAACAATGAAATGGCAAGGAGGATCAAAGAAATAAATCTTGTTTCTTTCTTACGACTTTTTCCTTCTCTTTTGAGAGATGGTAATGAAAATAATATGAAAGTAAAAAAATCTGCCGCTCTCGTGGCAACCATTCTTTATCCTGAAGGAAGTCTATAGGTTTATTTTTGTGGCTTGAAAAATTCTCTATCAAAATAATCTAAAAACAGGAAAGCGAAACGAAGGCATGCGAAAACGCAACAGCGTCTGAAACTTGAAGGCATTCTACAGAGACAGACTATATTATGTGTGTATAGATTTTTTGTTTCCCATGTTTCCATCAAAATGCAACTGATCTCTCGTAGTCAGTAGTCACACAGTCTCTGGAACAGCGAAGGAAGAAGCAGCTGGGAAAAGACTTTTTAAAACATTTCTTGTCTGCATTGCAGCAAAGATGCTTTTACACGGTTATTTCAGTTATGCCGACTTTTCAGTTTAGAGAAAAGGCCAAGTTTGCTAAGGTAATAAACATGCCAATTTTCATATTTATTATTATTTGGCCAAAGAGAAGAGAAACGCATAATGAAAATTGAGTTGCTTTCTCTCCCAAAAAGAGAAAACAATTCACGAATTCAGAAGAAATTAAATCTCTGGCTCTCTGTAGCGTTTCTAGATCATTTAAACGAATGATATGGAAAGGATGTGGATGAAGAGTTTTACAGGATACTGAAAATACTTCTAAATATAAAACAATAAACTGCGACTCAGTTTTGATGATTTTCTCCTTCTGTTTACATTATTTATTTAGATTTGTTACAAACTAAATTAGGTAGCCGATGTAGGAAAAAGGAGAACGTTACAAGCTATTTCCATTAGCAGTTTCATGTTTTTATTCATCTATGCCTGCTGAAAATAAATGAAGACTTGATAATGCTATTTCTACGTTTATGTATGATATTGTTAATAAAGTCAGAATAATTTTGAATGATTTTCTTGATGTTAAAACACTAATAATAATTAATATTTCAATGCAATTACTTCGCATTCTAGAATGACGTCTGTTCTATTTTTAATAACTGCATACCTTAAAAAACAATAAAAATTGCATGTCTGCTTATTACAAAAATGCCTGTTCTAAATTATTTCAGGGAATATTACATCACATCAGCAGGATGGATAAAGAACAGAGAGGTTGGAATCATATGGACTTCCCGCCCGTACAATTTATCTATTATTTCAGTGTGTCCAAAAACGAATGGAATTTGTGATGAGGTACGTTTCTCTTCACATATTAATACAACTTTTCTTTCAACTCCAAGCAAACTACTTTCTTCGTTTATTTTCATTCGCTTTATTTATATTGTGATATCAAAAAATTTCCTTATTTTCTTCACACACATGTCGCCACTTTGACTTCCACTTGACTTGGAAAACTTGTGAATTGAATAAAAAAAGGTGGACACATTTGAACATTTTCTAGTGGAATAGTATTAGCACGTTGAGCACTTAATTTTGGTGCAAGTGACAGGACCTTTGCAAATTGTTGTTTCTTTTTTGTAGCTTAGTTTTTCTATTTTCGTTTTGTTTCGGAATGTATGGAAAATTTGAGCCAAATTCTTGTGGCACTATGAAGAACTAGAATGGGTGTGTAGGCACTATTTGTGCTTATCACATAGCACAGCATAAAAATATTCGACAAAGCTCTAGAGAATAAAGTAACGTTTTTAGTTTCCTACAGAACAAAAATGTCACTCTGCTTAGGACTTCATAAATGTATTTAGCAGTTGACTTTCCTTTTTGGCGAAAATTAGTTGCTTTATGATGGACTAACGCTACAAGAAGGCAACTGAGGCGGAAAATTGTTTCTTTTTTTGCGTTTGCCTTTCTTTCATCTTGTATCAATTTCGCAACAAAACAACAAACATACAAACTACTATATGTAAGTTTGTGAATATAGGTACTAATATATTTGCGAATAAATGCAGAAAG
Source organism: Lepidocyrtinus dapeste (assembly GCA_036850885.1). Lineage (NCBI taxonomy): Eukaryota > Metazoa > Arthropoda > Collembola > Entomobryomorpha > Entomobryidae > Lepidocyrtinus > Lepidocyrtinus dapeste. The sequence goes on from JAANSQ010000029.1 coordinate 26,069, forward strand.
AAAAGTTGAAAACTTTTAACAAGAAAATGTAAATTGTCAAGAGCAGAAATGGAAAAACTACAGACTTAGCGTGCTTACAGCTTTCAATCTATCAGGATTTTATAACAAAATAGCGAAAATATGGCTCTAGAGACTGAAAATTTCATTTTTTTAACCAAGAATATTGAGTTGTAATGCGTTGGTGGGACTGACCTTTGTATTTATTTACATAGATAAGTACATAAGGCAAAAGTAAAAATCTGTAACACATTAAAATTTTATGAATTTCGTGCTTGGAGTGTTTACCTTTTGATCTTATTTTGTTGTATAAGCTCAGCTTAACTAAAAGGATAAAAACAATATCTATGAAATCATGAAAAAAATATTTATGTGCTGGACAGGTATATCGGATTACAACGGAAAAGAGAGGCTGGGTTGAAAACATTCCATTCCCAATATTTTCATCAAGGGAAGGGACTGGAAATAAACAGTTCATAACAATCGCTCCAGTCCGGGATGGTGAAAACGGCTTCTTTGATCACTTAGTTTTGGTTGATATGGGCAATAGACGAAGTTACCCGATCACATTTTCTGGGGGTTACGATGTAATCAAAGTAAATGCGTGGGACGAAGATCGAAGACTGGTGTAAGTAGACTAACGCTGAAAAAATAAAAAAAAATTATTAAGTTCAAGTTTTCGAAGGTTTACACAATATGTTTCCAGCTACTTCACCGCTATTCCTTCCGCATATCCTGGAGAACGTCGTTTGTATCGTTTAAAAGTTGAACAACCATACTCTGATCACTCCCCATTGTGTATATCCTGTGGGGATGAAGCAGCACAAAATTCAACGGTAAGCGTAAGTCCAACATCTACTACTGGGGTAACAGGAGATGGAAGTTCGAGCTCATCCACCACAAGTAAAAAAGCTAGCTCTCGGAAATCCGGTCAGTTTTCTCATGAGGATAAAAGCCAGGGAAAGTCGGGAAAAGGAGGTGGAGCTGGAGTGCCATTTAAAGAACAATCGAATAAACAAGGGGCCTCTTCGGGGGGTTCGGCTAGTTCTCAAAAGAAGGATTCCAAGCCCATGCTTCATTCCGATAAATCATGTTCCTTCGTGTCAAACGTGAAGTTCAGTTTGAGTAAAAGCTACTTTGTTATGGAATGTGCTGGACCCGACGTCCCTTTTGTGCTGATCTGTGCGGCGAAAGAGAGAATTGGAGAGAGGTTTCATCATCGAGGTAGTGATGTAGTAGGAAATATCGTCATCCCTGGAGTACTCGTCCCAGCATCTATGCCACGTTTGAACGTTTTAGCGGTCAGTGTCTCCATCCTTGCTTCTTACTATCATGTCTACTAATGCACTTTCTCTGTACGGGAAAGAATTAGATAGTTACTTATGTACTTAAAGTGCATCGAACGGAAACTGGTTTATCAGGTTGAACCAGCCAAGAGCTGAAAAATTATATGTTGGTAAAATGTAAACTTGTTTGGGGAATTCATCGGGGAATGTGGAACTTTTAAAGTAAAGTTACTCGACAAACCGGCTTGGAACAACCTAATAACCTAAATTTCAAGCATGTGTGTTCAGCCTTGACGCAGAAATTCGAACAAATATTATCCACGGAAATATTAAAATATTTTATGGCAAGTGTAGTGGTAGATTCCAAACAACGTTTAAAATACTTTTCAAAAGTATGCCAAATATTCCATAGCGTGGTATGTATTAACAAACTAATGGAATCAAAGGCTTTGGAATGTCCTTGGTAGAGTAAAGCTAGCAGAAAAATCAAGGTTTTTAGAAAAGTTTCACTTGCTATCATATTGCGGTGACTGCTAGGAAGAGAATGGAGGAACGAGTTTGATATTTTAATCGCGAAATCATACTCAATTTACATCTTCTATGCAAACGTCTTCTACCATCAGGGTTTTCACTTCCGCGTAAAAGGATACGAATTAGAATCTAAGTTTAGATTTTTGCTAAATAAGAGAAAAACAGCGTAGCATCATATTCTTTCGGTTTCAATTTCGGAAACTAATTAGTTTTATTGATTTTTTGAATTTACGTATTTTTTTAGGTTATACAAAATAATGACGCACTCTTGGAGCGAAGTCGAGCTATGGCATTTCCACAAGTGCGAACATTTGCGGTTCATGTGATGGCCGGACATACTGTTCAAGTTCGGCTCTTATTACCACCAGGCTTGCGGGAAGATGAAATCACTAGATACCCTCTTATACTGAACGTGTATGAATAAATAAATTTTCACTTTATTATTTACTCTTTCATTTTCAAGAGCGTAGACACCTTTGGAAGAGGAGAATAAATAAAGAATCGTTGCTGTACTAGATATGGTGGGCCTGGCACGCAGCTGGCAATTGATCGATGGGGCGTCGACTTCACAACATATTTGGCCGGAAAGAAAGACTATATTGTGGCACAGATTGATGGCAGGGGAAGTGGAGGTCGGGGTTGGACATTTCAACATCAAGTGTATTACAAAGTTGGCGCGTTAGAGGTGGCAGATCAAATTGAAGTCATTAGGTGAGAGAGAAAACTTCATAAGTTGTCAAATTCAGTTACTAACTTTATACTCGTGTAGGAATAGCGCTGTACTCCACCTATTCTATAAAATTCGAACTTTCACTTTTGGTTGACTTTCTCCAAAAGTGAAAGTTTGCATACACAGATACCGCTCTTCGGCTCTTTGTTTGATTTAATCTGTACATTTTTTATGCTTGTGTAGGTTTCTACGGGACTCGCTGCAGTTTGTGGAGCATAAGAAAATCGGAGTGTATGGTTGGAGTTATGGCGGATTCCTCACAGCTATGATTATGGCTAGTAAAGAATCTACGAATTTGTTCCAATGCGGAGCAAGTGTAGCACCTGTTACCAATTGGCGCTTATATGGTATGATCTGAATTTTTATATAAATATATAATAAATTTGTATGTTAAAATGTAATATTGTCAATTTTAGACTCTGCTTATACTGAGAGATATATGGGCAAGCCTAACGTGACTGACAACTATAGAGGCTATGCTGATAGTGATGTAACCAAGAACGTGGAGCAATTTGCTAATAAAATGTTTTACTTGTTGCATGGAACTGCGGACGACAATGTACATCTGCAGCATAGTATGATGCTTGCAAAAGCTCTAATTGAAAAGAACATACTTTTCCGACAACAGGTAATTATAAGTAATCAAAATTAATGAATTTAAAAATGTTTATAATGTTTTAAAATTACATGTTTATAATTATTTACGTTAAAGCTTTATCCTGATGAAAACCACAGCCTCAGTGGAGTTAAATATCATGTGCACAAGTCGTTAGAAAATTTTTTCGAGGATTGTTTCCGTAAGCAATCTCCACCTGAATTTGGAACTGGATTGAACAAAGGCGGTAATGTTGATGAATTCGAAGATTAAATGATAAGCAATATGTGAAGAGTGTTTTTAATCACGCCAAAGTGAATAGTTGCAGTTTCAGTGCTTTGAAATTTCATCATTCGTAATTATTAATAAATCAATTGAATGTGAACATCATGGAAACTAGCGAGAAGAAGTTCCGAGTTATTTTAAGGTGTTTAGTGCACATTCATGAGAATGTAGTTTGAAAGTTGATTCGGAATAATGGACCTTTACCTTTGTGAAGCTGTATGCAAGCCTTTACGAACTTTATTCAAGAAAGACATCCTCCAAGCTATTCGTATATTAGTATCGACCCGCCGCTGACATAGTGATGAATACGTTTTATCCAGAGACAAATCCAAAAGAGCTAATTGTTATTAGCTCAGACAAGTTTACATTAACCTGCAATAATTTATTCCTGAAAATTATATTCGATATTTAGTAGGTACCGATATAGTCTACTATACTACCCATTTTTATATAATAATAGTTTATGTGCCCCATCTTTTACGGTTGTGATAAATATTACTGGAAAATAATACACAGTTCTTGCATAGTTTGAAATTCAAACACATAAACACACTGTATTATATACTTTCACCTTTCACCACTTCCTGTGTACATACAATTAAGGTGTTGATGCATGAACAAACCTAAGACTTGTACCGTTTCCATGTTACCTAAAAAGTAAACTTTCAAGATGCTATTAGCGAGTCCGACCAATTAACGCGATATCGTAACCTCGATCCTAACTTTACCAAAATAATCTTTATGGCAATTTTTAACAATTCTATTAAATTTAACGATCGTAGTGGACTAAATAGTGCGTTAAGCAAATGCAAGGTCCTGACCACAGGTGGTTTTATAAATTCCTTACTTTTATTAAAAATAAAATTGGCAATAGCCAAAATTTTTGAATTCCTGTGTAACTAAATTGTAAACCAATGTGCTTGCTGCGTAGTTTTGATGAATTTTGAATTAAAAACATTCCTAAACCTATAATTAATTAATTAATATGCTAACTAATCCAAAGAAAGATATGAAGAGTTATTGAGTCAAACAAATAATGTAGTTTATAATTTGATTTATTTAAATTGATTTCACTTTTTACGTTCTATTCAAATGTATACACTGTAGATATTTATCTACTTTATAGTAAAATTAAAAGCATGTACATACATTATATAACCAATCAACCTGTTTTATATTGACCCAACAACAAATTAATTATACCATTTAAAGTACCCATAGTGAATAGTGATTGTATACGTGTACACAGTAAAGAGCAATAGACGAGATACGTTTTTAGACTAGAATGAATCATTATAGAGTAAGTAATGTTCATGTTACACTGATAAATTGATTGAACTTAAAATTTATCATAAATTAATAAGCACCAATCTACCTACAAGACCTTAATCTTTAAATTTCAATGAATTTGCAACAAGATACAAGTTATTCGTACACAATTACAATACAGTTAATATATAGCATTCTCTAGTGATCCTTAAATTAAAATTTACACAATTATTACTACCTAAGTCTAACCACATTACATTCAGTATTAGTATCAGAAGTATAATACACTGAGAGATTCATTCTCCGAAGTATTTTTCATCTAAAATACATTAAACAAATTTAAATCTTAAACAATACAATACAGTATATAAATTTCAACAATTCAGTATTTACCCAGTATGAATTATATAACTTACATAACAATATTCAGTATTGTAATCCGATAACGTATATGTTTGGTGGCAATAAAACAATTCCATGCGACGTTTTTCCTTAAATAATTTCAGCTTTTTTGTAATTCTCTTGAAATAATCTATAAATACATTTAAAGTTGACTTCACATTTCGCCTTGGAAAATTTTTCTGACAGCACCATCGTTTTAAAGAAATGAGGGTTATAATTTTCGTCCTCAAGCGATTCGATTTGTTTTGAACCTGCTTTTTCCTTAAAATTGTATCCTTTGAAATTGCAATAATATCTTATGGAAAGCGAAGTATTTATGAGTACACTGTTAAGTTTAAGATATGGTGTTTATTTTAATAATTATTTATATAAGCTGATTCATTGCTTTTACACAACTAATAGATAGGGAATGAAAATTACAATTTTGTGACTACAAAAAACTGAGATCATTTGAAATAATTAACTGACTCGTAAACTATTTAAATCGACATGATGGCAATCTCGCATTTTTTGAATTCTTATCTCATTAAAATCTCCATGGTGCAGAGTTATTTACTTGTTTAATTTAGTTTACTAATAGTTATCAATAAGTTGACATAATGGTCCAATTCAACTCTGGATTTTTGAGGGTTTTTCCGATTAAATTTAAATAATCGACTTAGATAGAGCGCGTTGAAGACAAACTTGATCATTGTAGAGAGATTATGTCGACATAATTTTACATAACAATGATTTCTCATTAAAAGTTAGCTTCATATCGGGACATGATTGGAGGTTAAAATTTACAAGTATCACAGTATTTTCTTCCCATGCGCAACATTGACATAGTTTAACTATTATCGTCATTCATTCTCTATATATACATCATTTGAACATTTATGCAATTAGATAACACAGATAAATTATTTTTCACTGATATTTATTTTAAGAATTGAGATTTTTACAAAAAAAACAATCTTTTAGCAACTTTAGGAGGACTTTGGATTTTTGAAGCCGCGCAGCGGACAGAGAATGTCAATGTGTATTTTAAGTAAAGTTTGTCGAGTATCCCATGAATAAAAATACGTAAAGGAATGATGTCCATAAAATATTCTGCTAATCAGGCCACAAGTATTACTTTTAACACAGATATTTCTACAATTTACTAAAAGAAACTACAGTTAAATTTATATTTCATAGAATGTAGTGACCGCTGATAGCTCACAGACAGAGACAACAGAGAAGACAACATTTTAAACGTGTAAAGCTGCTCAGTACCGTTTGTTCCTAAAAATGAGAAAAAGTAAACAAGCGAATTAAAATGAGACATTTATGAGAATAGACTAACAAAATACATATAAATACAAAGAGAATGAAAATGTTAAGTCTATTAAGACGTCACATATAGATAGATAATAAGTTAAGGACATGGTAGGTGGGACAGGGCTACAAGGTTTTTGCTTGTTCCAGTCCATACGTTTTTTTTATAATGTTAAGCTAGTTTACGTAACTAGCACGCAGTGGTTATATAATCACCATAATTCATCAAAATGGTGATAATTGGCTGCGTCACCAATAATTAAATTTGGCTAAAATTCGTTACTACACACAAATTAGCTTAAAACAAGCAGAAGCGTATTAGCATGTTAGTAATTGTTTAATTTTTAATTTTAATCACACTGTCCACCCTTGATCAGCTTTTTAAAGTCATTTAGACATTAATGTTAAACGTAATTTTAATTTCAGCGTGGTTTCTTAATAACTATAAAGTAGCATCACGGTTACATTATTTAATAAAAATTTTAATCCATTTTACAATCTGGCTGATGCTGATAGTACTACACGCCTGATTCCTTTAAACAGGAATATCTGCTTTACCCCAATGAAAATTTTTACTGCGAGAATATTTACATGACTTGTTTATTTTTTTTATCAAATAGTGGACAATGCAAATTAAATGGATTAGTCAATCGCGTAAAGCAAACGTAAGCTCGTAATGAAATCTTAAAAAGCAATTATTATAGTGTTAATATGGACAAACAATTTATAGTCACAAGAAAATTTCAGTGCAAAAATCACTTGCATTTTCAGAGCTTTTCAGTGCAAAACTTTTTCATAATTCTCTCAGTTAGGTTGGTGATAATGGCTGTACCCCATCATGCGTTTGCCGTCGTCATTCAGCTTGAGCTTTACACGGCCTTGCGTATATCTACTGAACAGTTTAACTTGGAATTTTGGATGGCGGTTGAATGAGAAATTAGTCGTTAGTTAGCTTCTTATCACATTTCATCAGTCGGTTCTTTCAACTATATATGAAACATCACTATCCAATCCATCCAAGGGCAAAGATCGAGCAAAATTTTCAATTCAATTTGACTCTCTTCAGCAAGGAATGTTGTAGCATTGCACACTCAGCAGCATACTCCTCATCAACTTTAGATCTTTACAAACTTTTTGCGTTGTTTAGCAAAAGTGAAAGCTCTAATTAAGTGTTCACCACATAATCTAGTAAAATGCTTTTTTTGTTCTCAATATTTTTGCCCAAACAAGCATACATTTACAGTGGAAACTTTGTTGCATAGCAAAGACTTAACATTTAACTTTGAAACAAGACGAGCTCCAACATCAAACTGTTAACTTTTTTAGCGATATAAAATGAAACTCACATATACATATAAGTAATCACTTTCACATAAATATTTTGCAATAATGTATGTGTTTCATATCTTTCTCATGTATAATTTTAAGTGTATAAAGTGTGTTCTATGTTAAGTCAGCAAACGAGATGCAACTATAATTTTCATTCAAATGCAATTAAAATGTCAAGTACGTTCGACAGCTTACAAACCAAGTCAAAGGTATCTTCATCCTTATGCAGCATATCAAATGTATTTGGTACAGCAAGTTGTCCAACAAATGGCTCATAAATGTTTACAATTGGTTCATTTTGTTACATTCAAAACTTAGATTTTAAACTAAAACCTAAAAAACCAAGAAACCCAATTTCAATCTCACGCTTTGTAAATCTCACGCACTTTCTCTGTTCAAAAGGGTTTATTTGGGATCTCAATTTTTAATTTTTAAGAGGTGACGTATCAAAACGGGTATTTGCTAATTAAAGTTGTCATGGTGAAAATGGGAACCGCTATGTAATATATAGTGAGATAGCCTGTTTTCCTCATAGAAAATGAATTTGCATGTATATATTTGTGTATAGTTTACATTCTCAGCCCGAACAAAGTGGCTTTCTCCCAGTCATCCCAGTTGAGGTCGTCAAATGTCCTCTCCAAGTAAGCATCAATGGTAGAGTATAAATGATGTAAAACTCCCTTAAGTTTGTTCCCTTCGTCTGGATATACCTATAACATCAGAACAAGGGGACAATTAGGGAAAATGTGATACCATTAGTTTACCCACGTAAAGTTTAATCATGATAAAGAATATAAATCCGTAAGTCTACTTAAGGTTTTGTTTGCTTTCTCCAAGAAAGAAATTGGAGAAAGTTTGTGTGCATATATACACGTACCTGTTCTGAAAATGGGACGCCAGCTCGTATCAGTGCTTTAGTTAAGTACATTGTGTGCTGAAACTGAACTCGTTCATCCGCTGTCCCGTGGATGATCATGAAGTTTTTGCCACCCAAAAATGGAACTTTCTTAGTCAGGTCTGCATCCTCGTAATGTTTCTCGTGTTTATCTTTGTTAGTAGAGTTAGGAAGGCCCATAAATTTCTCAACGTACGCAGCGTCTAAATGAAATGATCACATGAGAGAATGAGATTAGGAAGAAAAGGAGAAAATTTGATGCAAGGTCGAGCTACATTTCTACAAGCGAGTTTTTCTCTAGAATATTTTTATTTGATTAAGTTTAATGGACTAAAGACAAATGGTGTATCGGGTGGGTACCAAGATACTCCCACTTTGAAATTGGGGCGATTGCGGCACCACATCTGAAAAGGTCGTCTTTGTCTTGAGCCAGGATAGCTAGTGTTAGGTAGCCACCGTAGTTCCACCCGTACACGGCCATGTTTTCAATGTCTATGAAGTGCAGATTTTTGCTCAAATATCTATGGAGAAAGAAAGAACGCCAAGCATGATTATTATTCATTCATAGTCATAGAGCATCTTTGCAAAGTAAATATAAAATATGTATGTAGTAAATTCAGACACGCTAGTTTCATTCTCTCTGGGGTAATCAGAAAAACTATTTCTTTCCTCCGACAGAAATAAAACCCTGGCAAACATTTCAAGACAGATGATATTTACATTTATTGCAAAGTCTAAACCCTTGAGTAAGTGACAAAAATCTCGGTCAGCCGGCCAAAATCACATAAGCACTTTCCCAAAAGAAAAAACTGTCAATGTTATAATCATCCTTGGAATAAAAATTAACTTATTTACATAGCCAGATAATTTCTTTGAGTTTTGTTTTCTCATGCAAAAATACTTGAAGTAAGTTGACAAGAAAAATCTTTTGCTAAAAGCTTCTCAAGACTTATTTGATAATATTGGAAGAAAAAGTTTTTTTGATTTTGGCAAAAAGAAAGTTTTCGCCACAAGGATAAAAGCATGCTGCTAAATCCTACCAGAAGTTGACACGCGAACTAAAAACGAATTTTGAAAGGTTATTCCTTTAAAAGAATTGCTGAATTACTGGATAACTTCTAGTTGATCTGTAACTTCAACTGTTCCCAAGGTTCGGTACAATGAGCCCCTAACAACTTCTCCCTGATACCCAGTACCACGCCCATCGATTTCAGCTACGATGTAGTTGTTCTTGGATGCCAAATAGCTGGCCCAGGACAATCCCCATTTTTCTGAAATTAACTGCGTTCCCGGCCCTCCATCTCTGAAAACAGTTAAAACATAAAATGCATTTATTACTCGACGCATGCCATGCACGAACCTAAACACGAAACGTGTCTGTTCATTTCCTTTTGCAGCAGAATGCGGTGAAATATAATTATTAAACAGAATAACAAAGTAAATTTAAAAAAGATATGGCAAGAACAGCACAAAAAAGACAAACAGAGAATCGTGACCTGTACTAAATAGAACCAGTGAACTTATTATTTTTACTTTGCTTCCACTTGCAAAATTAAAATTCATAACGGGTTCTCTAATGTATTTCCACTTCGCACTTCTTTTGGTCCTGAAATAGTAATTTGCTATTTTGAATCACAGAAGCTTCGGTTGATATCTCTGAGTCGTGAAAATAAAGTGTTCCACTTTCTCGATACAAGAAAAGTGGAATTTTTTTTACTCAAACCCCTTTCAAGTGTTCATGCTTTCTATTTTCATTTATTTGAAGAGGTTGAATCCAAGTGCTTTCGACAGATCTAAATAAAAGCTTTTTGTTCGCATCCTTAAACTTTCTTCTTTCCTTTGTCTTGCCAAGCGGAAATACAGAAGCGTGGATGCGAACATATTGTATCATTATCAACGGCAAATTATTATGATGGTTTTACCAAGAACGAAAGAAGTATTATGGCAGTATTTTAATCTTCGAGTTTGTTTTTATTGTTATTCTGGGAAAGCATCCCTGCAATGTCAGATGGCAAAGGTGGGTCTGATTTTGAACCATCATGGTAGTAATGTTAATCAGGACTTCCTGGATGAAACAAGGAAGGGGCGGAATGAGAAAGGGTTTTCATGAGATTTTGATAGTGCTTGGGAGTAAAGTATTATGACGAGATGGCCTAATAGAGTATCTGCACACGTCTTTTTTGTGGTCACAAGGGAGATATTTAAACTATGGTTGCTTTTAAGGTTAAGTGCGGCATGTTTTGCGGTTTGTGTCATAAACTCATTTTCCACATTTGTTTGAAATAAATTTAAAAGCTTCCTGGTTTGTAGACAGCAGAGGCAATTTTCACTTGGGACTTGTAAAGTATATTCGTGTATCGACATTCCTTTAAAACATTCTTCCAAAGTGAAATCTTATGGCAGCAGTATGTACTTCTGTATGCTAAAAGTTTATGCGGGTAAGAAATGGCTAATCTTGTAAAAGAGAAACAATAAAATCCCCAAATATGAAAATCACATTGAAAAGAAAATATGCTTACGCATGAAGAACCAGCGGAAATTTGAATTCTTCCTCTTCTCTTAGGCCCGGTGGCAAGTATAGTCTAACTGGGGCAATATATCCACCACTTGTCTCAACAAAGAACGTCCTCGTATCGGGCAAAGACAAGTTGGCAACCTTCTCGCTCAACTCGGTGTTGTTATTAAGGACAAACAGGAGACGGCCTGAGGGCGCGCTGTGAAGCGTCACGTAGGGCACACTGGGCCCCAAACATTCTCTAACAAAGAAGTTCTTTTTGGGTGAAAATATCACCTTGTTATACAAACAGGGTGTAACTTTCACTATAACTTTCTTGATGAGTTTGCTACGACTAGTGACACTACTACTAATACTGTTGGTATTCCCTGGAGCGTTGTTTAGATTATTTTGTCCGGGTGGGGCTGGAGTTGTTATGTTTAAAATCATCATGTCTGTTATACTTGCGCTATAGGATCCATGGGAAATAATCATGGATCTCTGTGTCACCGATGATTTGTGTGATGGTGTAGGGACGAGTATGGTTCCATCATAGGACACGTCTTTGGTGTTTGGTAGGTGCGCATAATGATGATCGGCTGATGGTTTTCGTCCTTGTTTCTTCAATTCAGACAAGGATGAACCCCTAGGACAGGTGATACAAAGTGGAGCAGAGATCAATGTCGAATTTGGCGATTTCTCAGAGGTTCTGTATAAATGACGTTGACCAGGCCTCCCATGTGGTACAGCGATAAAGTAGCTAGGGTAAATTGTAAATTACTCATAACTTAAGAAATTAAAACTTTGTAAATGAACGTTAAAAAGATTAAGATAGGACATTGGTACGTATTTTTTAATTTGATTTCGGATATTTTGACTCACATATTTTGCGAGGATTGGTCCCAAGCAACAATCTCTGTAACCTCATATGGCCCATGAGTTATTGGAATTTCGCTCCCACTACTAACATTCAGCCAAACAATGTGTCTAAAATGGCCAGCTTCTCCATCCTTCCTGGGAACCCGCATAAGACAACTTTTCCCATCCTTGGAGAAATGCGGGGGCTCAACAAAGTCTAACCAACTACTATCGGGGATCTGGACGGTAAATACCTAAATAAAAATACGATTTGCTCAAGTTTTCCAAAGGATGTACATAAGTGTGCTCTACATTTCTCTAGTTGGAATCATATATCACGGAATTTTGGTATTGCTTTGAACATCTGTGCTTTACATATATGCTCTATACTTGTATTATATTTTTAACTTTAAACACTGAACACAAGTGAGCTTATTTCTAATACAAATGAGAACCACTTTACCGCACTACAGTTCCATTGTGAAGCTCGGCACGTAGAAATGACAGACTTGTTCTGCAGACGGTTACTCCATACGGCGACAAGGGAGTTTTCGTCGATCCACTTTACTCCCGTTAAATAGTGCTCACTGGAAATTCATTTTATCCAGAAAAAGAGATTGTTAATGTCTCACTAGATTTTTTTTATTAAAAAGTCAAGGGAGAATTATTTGGTACCTAACGTCTATTGATTCAGGTGGAGTGAAAGAAATGGACCGTAGAGGTGTCGAATGTAAATCCACAGCCCAAAGAGTGACTTCAGGTATTGGTGTCCCAGCCTAGTGAAATATATTTCCTTAAGTTTAGATTTACTTTACGCATCATGTTTGTCATGTTACATGTGAAAAAGTTTAAATTGAATCTTCTGGTCTTCAAGCCAAAAAAAATCAATAGTATAGAAATAATTTTTTCATCCTAGATAAAGTCTAAAAAAATGGATCAGTTCCAGCAAATAAATATTTGGACAGAAGTAAATGCTCAGAGATAAATACTTTGTATGCACTAGAGATTTTGCTTCAAAAAATCTTTCTTCAGGACCTTAAGTCAAGATATTTTGAGACTGTCTTGATCGTTCAAATTCATTTTTAAAGTAAATATGTACATGCTATAATATAATTTTAAAGAAACTACCTAAATACCAATTTAAAATTTTGTAAGTCAACGGAAGGTAGACCAGAGAAGCTACTTTTACTCTAGTTTTACTTGAATAAGTAACATATTTCATGAAAATAAAACCAAGTCTTCTACTTTTCTCCATAAAAGTTTTTGATCGCGTATTCTCACTCGTAAATATTGAAACAAGCGTGATAAGAGTTAAAAGTAACTTTTCTTTTGCTTACAACCATCTTCCACCAAAAGCCATATCTTTCCAAACCATACATAAATGTTTAGTTGCTTTTGTAAAAAGTCTTTGGTTTTTTTATTCTGATGTAAAAGTACTTTTAGATTCCTGTCTCTTCAAAGAAGTAAACAAATTCCCTGGAGTATAAAGAGTAAGCCTACCAGTCGACTTATGGAACAACGATACATGCCACATACCCAAAAAAAAGCAAAAGTTAGTATCTTTAAACTTTCTCCCTGCTGTATTCATATGCATATATTCTCAGTCTACATCCCGTATTCTGCTCTGTCTATTCCAAAATTCGTTCCATAGAATTTAAGTGTGTAGCTAAAAATATTTGGTCTTTTAGTTTCCCTACACCAACACTATTTTTAAACGGGACCTTGAGAGTAATAAAGTAACCAAATATTTGCTCTCATCTTAAAGCAATTTTTAAGTCATATCATCAAGAGTTTAAGAGAGATCCTTTAGAAAAAAACCGGTCTTCATGCCAACAAAACAATCCCAACCCTCAGATAGATAAAATTCGTAATTCAAGGCAGATCTTAGACTGAGATTAAAAAGAAAATCCGCAGAGAGTTTTTGTTAAGTAAATATGCGTACCTATTCAACCAACAGATATGGAAAATTTTGTAGCATTTTAACATGAAGATATTGCTCAGTTTACATGTACTATTTTGTATTAGTTACCTTGGGAAATCTCAACGTTCTTAGATTTGGATAGGGCAGCTCATCCGCATACCATGTATAGGAAGTCTCGCCCACTGGGGTATCGTTGAAAGAGGCGTAGACCAAATACCGTCCAGAGGGAGATATCCATACGGCATTATTTGACATTAAGATTTCAACTGTAGTAAAAAAATATTAAAAGAGTACAATGGAAATATGACAAGATACTACATTAAGGAGTACATAAAAATTATTTATGTTCCCACAAATTTATGATCATGAACATTACAAATCAGCCAACAATTTATGACCAAAGTAAAATACACCAAAGTCAATAGAGAATAAAAACGTTAAATTCTTTAAACATGTTGCAAACGATAGGTTCTTTTTCATATAAATCCATTGTTAAACTCGATTTCAAAATATTCAAAGTTTTTATCAGTTGATTTTCACTGAATGGTAACTCCAAATCAAATCTGATGTCACTAATGACTATTTCATACGCTAAAATCCGCAGACATATATTCTTAGAGACTCTACTCAGGATTCACTATAAATGTATGAGGTGAACCCTTTGTTAGATATTGTTAAATTTTGTTAGCGTTCTTTACCTAAACTCACCTCCCCCTGTGTACTAGGTTTCAGCTAAATTGGCTAACGCGGTAACGAGTTAGGGCGCATACAGACAGACAGACGTGTTTGCATAATGTTACAAACTACGTTTGCAGCATAATAAGCGCTTTCCATATGCATTGGAGAAAGGGTTTTCATATTTTGGCACAAAGGAAATTGTTTTTGTACATTAGAGTATTCGTTTTAGCCATAACAATAATTTACACCAGACGCTCTTCAATCTAACCGACTAAAATACATATTGCGTCCACTTTCTAATGAACGTCTGCGCCAGAAGATATTGCCTGAATCGGCCTGATATTTAAATGCATTTTTTGTCTTTAAGTATTACAATTGTACTAACTTTCTTCCTCCTCTTTTCATTTCACCCATAAATTAAGTAATAACACTGTCTTACTTGTAATGATCATTTGATTTTATTGTTGCACTAAAGAGTAATTTCTTTTTAAGGATTCTTTATTAGATTGGATAGTTTTTAGCTTTTCCATTTCGATATTACTTTAAAAATACAAATAGACATAAGCAACCAGCGCCAATTTCCGTTTGCGTGTTTCCTTAGATTCCATAGATTTCAATAAGTTTAACGGAGAATTACTCTTTTCTTTCACTGGACTCGACACGATAAATAATGATGATATTGCAAGATTGCAGCCTATGAGCATCATAGAAACTTTGTTTTGCAATAGCAGTGGCGTTAGTTCCACTTATCAAGATAATTTGTTCAAGCCTTTTCACTTTGAATAATGTTCTACATTATTTCTGGGTTCGTGCTACAAGCTTACTTATGGTATACATATAAAATCCACCACGCTGGGACTAGAGATGCTGTGTTTTTTAGATTTCAGCGTGCTTCTCAATCCAAGGGAAATTGATCGTATTCGTACGCTAGGATTTTCTGCGCATAAAAAATATCTATAGCATTAGGGAAAGAATCCAAATGATAAGCATGGCAAAATACTTAAGAGAAACGATTGGTAAAGAATGAAAATGTGCGGTAATCCATTATTTCGTTTTGAAGGAAGAGGGGATGTACACCAAGATTCGATTTGAGAAGAGTTTTTCTCCTGTCAGTTCTAATGATACTTTACAATATTGTCTTGTCTTCCTATAAAGTAGTTTTTTTGCTGTGAACGAGAAAATTCTGTAGTAGGCAATAAATCGTACATCCGTTATTTCAATTCCTCAGACACAACCATGATTCGTTTTGCTAGAGCAACTGTCTGGTGGTGAGGATGGTTTTTTCGATGCAAATCACGTTTTCCCGATTTTGTTACGCTGCTTTTAATATCATGGAATGCGAATTTAAAGGTGTGACCACTTTGGTTTACCCACCTTCGTATAGAAAATCTGGAACACCATTCCAGTAAACGCCGGGTCGGCCTGATTTTGTAATACGGTCAGTTCGATTGCTCTTGACATCTGATTGATAGTAGATATCATTCTGATAAACAAAAACTAGGGCGTTTCCTGTGGGACCCCAGCTCGCCCATTGCAACTCTGGTATCTCTTGACCACGACTTAATAAGCTCCCTTGTGGGGCAAGAGATATTTTATCTCTGTGGATGAACAAATTTGTAAGTCAATGTTATTTTTATATGTAATAAAGTGCTAGATTCAGATGATATGGTAACAAAGAAATAAATATAAATACTTACTGATTGTGGATTTCATATATAGTGTATCTAGCGAGGGATGAGTGTTCCCATATAGGGCGCTCATCATGAATGAGGAGAACAAACTTTTGATCCGGAGATACCACAAATTTCTTCACGTCTAGTTGACGCTAAAATTATAAATTAAATTACTGCCTGTAATAACGGTGACATTCTGGCAAACTTTTTAATTTATGATGCCGCGATAAGATTAGAAAGATCATTCTCCTCAAAAGTAAAATTAACTTAAAACAGACGACGATAAAGATGGTTTTATTTGACCTTGAAATTATAAACGTCGTGCAAAACTTGAGGTTTGATAAAATGTAGCATATTTTTTGTTTTTTGGTAGACATTTATTTAGACTTGCAGATTGCGTAAGGATCCGCTGTAAGCTATAAAATTCTTCTGTATGCAGGATTATTCCCTTGAAAAGACTACAGTTGGGATTAATTCTACGTTTCTCAACTTTAATCAGCAAAATTTTTGAAGTAATTGAATTGAGTGGGGAATTGAATTAAGTTTATTTTAGGAAGCTGCTTGGAGCCATAGAAGGGTTCTAAAGTGTGCATATCTAGAGCAACAAGCATAAGTTTATTTAAAAATTTAATTTTAAAACGTTGTTTCTGCAATCAAGCAAAATCTCTGTTTCACTTGAAATGCTGAAAAGGCAGGATTTAAAAGGGGCATTTTTAGAGGAACTGGAATATTTGCATATCCAATTATGTATGTACGAAGAAAGTTTAAGTTCAGACGAGGAATTAATTTGATATTCAACAAAAATATGCCAAATAAATGTCCCTGCATTTAAATTTTTCTAGATGAAGGTCACAATTTTCGTAATAATCCTCAGCGGAGGTTCTTAACTGCAATAGACTGGAAAATTGGTTAGTTTTTGTTTTTATGAAACTTACAAGTGTAGTTGGGGCAACTAGGGAACGGGCTGTTAAAGTCAGTACGTTGAGGATCGAAAGCCCACCAAGGCTGTTTAGGTAGACGAGCTCATTATCTTTATGGAGGGACGAAAAGAAAATTATTTCCTTTTGGCCTTTTCTACGCGTAAAGTTGCAGCAGACTTTATTTTATTACCTGATATCCACGTGCCATTAAACGGCTGGGCTATATATTTTTGTGATATTACATCCTCTATTTTGAGCTTAACCCCTTTAACCCTAGGTCCGTCATCCGGTGGACGGAGAAGGTAGATGGCAAAACCAATCAGCCCACATACTAACAAGATCACTAGGAGGGATATTACGATGCCCTTCCAGTTTCTTTGGCTGGGGGTTGCTGCTACCAATTCCTAAAAGATAAAACAAAGCAATTAGAATAATTTGCTAGATACTATTCCCGTGGAAGGGAGTTTGTTTATTAGTTCTACCTATGTAGTGTTACGTTTTCTTTCAATCTACTTGACTCTCAAAAATTTTTTTAATAAAGTGAAATGGTAATTTTATTAATCTTGGTTCGTCGTTGGTAGACGTTTTTAAAGAGTTTATATGCTCAAATTACAGCGTGCGACGCGAATATAATAGTCGACCACGTTATTACTTTACTTTTTGCTTTAAGTTTAATCTCTACAAAACTTACCATTTTCCCACGTTGACTTTATATTTCATAGTTAAGTAACTACTCAAATTAATAAGCATATTTTGGCAGTGGCAGACAGCTTTTTCGATGTAATACATTACAAGTTTTTCTTTTGTGTAAATTATTACGCAAAATACTGACATCCGATCAAGATGAATTAGCATCATTCATTCTAGCGTGAACGTGATATATTGTGTAAAAGAAGACGCATCATACAAGACCATACAACTTTAATAAATTGCATTGTTACCAGTCATGTTTTTGTGCTATATGTATATCAGTCAGTATAAGATGTGAATGTGAACTAATGATATCAAATTACCGCTTCTGCTGACTTGGCAAGAACAGCGGAAGTCCACCAAAGTAGCTTCCCATGCCTTTAGTAGCACTTATAATAAAATGGAGCTGTCCTTGCTTGTACAGCTTATTCTTTCTGATATGATTTATGAGAAATATTAGTGGAAGTGAAAGTGATGTGGTAGGATAAAGATCCTCAAAAAAATATTTCTCTACTAAATATATATCAGGACGTTATCCAAACTAGTGGAATGAAGGAAGCGTTTTCTATTAGATAAAAAGGTAAATTGAGTTTTCATCTTATCAACTGGAATTTTGGCGGTAGGAATCTTTTTTTTTGGTAATTATTATCAGGATCATCATCATCGTACCGACAACCTCGGATCTAGCACCCTTCCTGGTTTAGGAGCAGGAGTTGGTGATGACTTCTCTGGGCTATCCATTTATATCTACTATATGTGGAAGGAGCCCGAGGATGAAGTGAAGCAAGAATACTAATAAATATAATTAAAGTTGACATTTTTTAGATTGAAGATTAGGCACGAGGCTAGTTTAATGTATTATATCATATTTTTTGTCGTGGAGGAACTATATTAAATTAGTGAAAGCTGAACCCTTCTAGCATTAAGGATTTTTCGTCTAAAAATCTTATAAGTATTTGGTTATGCTTTTACGGCATAAAAGTACATGATGCAAAACGGGTAACATAAAATTTGGCTAACGAAATGAAAATGAATACGATGTGGTAGACCTAAATAAGTTTTGTACAAACCATGACAAACATTTTTTTCTCCACCTCTTCATAATATGTTGGTTCTAATGCGAAATTAATGATACAGAAAGGCATACCATGTTTGTATAGTAACAAGAGGCATAAAAGTTCAATTCTTGCTTTAGTGACAATCTACGTGAAAGTACACCTGCATCTGTGTGTCAACTTCAAAAGGAAATGAGTAGCGTTGACATTGCTTTCCAGCAGTTTTGTTTAATATGATTGTGTCTGCCTTAGGCTGGCTCTGGGTTGAGCGAAGAATTAGGCTATCGCTGCGTCTCTGCAAAAGTCTAGAGATTTATCACGGTTTTGCATATAAATTTGTCGTCGAAGAGTAGATGAGCCCACAAGCAAAATTATGAAAACTTTATATACTTCTATTTTTATATTTTATCTTGTTATAATTTAACTGAAAAATGTTTCGATCGATTGGCAAGCGGCCATTATGATGATACAAAATAACATGCATACCCATGATTTATGATTGCAAATAAAATTTTATTTTTTAAACGACCTTTTCAGTAGGTAAGGAGTATGACCTCGCAGGTCCTGCGTCACTGACCACTGGCATGGTGATGTTGACAATGAAAAACGATGATATTGCATTTCACGAGTATTAGAATCTATGTAACATATGTTTTACAAAACTCAACAAAGAATTGTAATAACTCCAAACGCGAATGTTATCAACATGTTACGTTTTACGTACGCCTCTGTGGCTACAGACGTTTAAAAATTCTACAGCTTTTCTCCTCATAAAGCACTCATAATTTATAATGTATGTTGGGTCGCCACATTATTTTCTTTTCTTGGTAAGAGAAAAGCTATAGAATAAGAAACCCATCCATTTTATTTTTCATAGGCATGTGTCATGTCGCCAAAAATTATTTTTCGAGTTTCATCTCAAATGTACATGCCTTATTATCACAACTAAAGCACTAAAGATTATATCCCAACAATATTGAAGCCAAACTCATGAGTTATTTATTGTCTGCAATAAAATATATACACGATAGTAGAAATAATGATTGTCTTTATTGGCAAGGAAATCCGTAATAAGAAGTCCACAATTCGTAGCAAACTAAAACCATGAGATCTTAGAACTCGAGGGAAAGAATGGCCCGCGTTATTTACTCATGGTTAGGTATGTATACCGGAAATTAGACAAAGACCACTGGTTTTCTGAATGGATTCACTTATGAAATATAGCTTATTTGAGAATTATAACTTTTAACTTCACATCGCCGTTAAAAGGCAATAATCACGAAGAATTTTAAACATACATAAGCATATTTTGTAATTCACACATAATTTTATAACAGCTCGATCAATCCTTTCGACCCATGGAAGGAAAAGTACAAACAGGCAATTAGAATACCTTGCAATTCTCCCAATAAAAGCACTTTGTTATGCTTGACAGAAGATGAAACGCAAACATGCAACACGAAAACGCTGTTCAGGTTTTCAATAAAATATCAATGAATCACATGAACAATACAACAAAAATGGGATCCGCTCAATCAAACTATGAACGTGACTTGGCTTGTTGATAAGCCATTTTATTCGGTTGAGGGTCAAAAAATTGTTTGATGTTAACTGATTGACCAAAAATATATTTTATCGTTTGATAAGGTACACTTTCTAATCACCAAAGACTGAAGAACTTTAACCCTAACTGTAGCTTTAGTTTAGTCTGAATGAATCAAATTGCCCCACTAGTGAATAATGACAAAAGGCAGCAGTTTTGATCAGCTAAAGTATTTTTCGTTGAATAGGAAACAAAATGACACGTTTTAAAAGTGTCTTAATTCAAGCCTAGCATTCTTATTGTGCCCCTCCTCCTGATTGAGTGATTTTTAAAAATTGTTTTTTTTCAGCTACTTATTATTCTTGGACAATATACCCTATTGGACAAACCAGTGAGCTCGACAAATAGATTGTAAGTGAATGCCACGAGCATTGAAGCAGAATAGGTCGGCAAAATAGCATGCTTCAGCTCAGTCGAACACTAAAGAACAAGAAAAAGAAAGTAAAGGAGTTGTGAGACCGTGTTAAAACATAAGTAAAGTTCATGTGCACTCCTAGTATCTAATACTTTGTGGATATCCTGCTTTATTCACGATACAATTCTGAGCCTCCTTGTGAAGAAAGGATGTCTTTAACCAAGAATATCTGTGGAAGCAATTCCACAATTGTATACAACTCGGCCGGATTTCACTTGATTGTATAATGAGCATGCTCTCACAAGTTTCTAAAGCCATTTCATTTTACCCATATTTGAAACACATTTAACAGAGAGCCCAAAGTATGTATCTGGTATTTTATCGCTTAGTTAATGTTGAATATTATTCTGAAACCCAGAAGTAAAAGAAAGTTAAAGAAGAAGAAATAAAATACGAACTTGTTATGTAATTATATAACCTTAAGTCATTGAGGCTGACTCAGGTAAAAGTACTAACGAGAAGTTTTGCGCTAATTAATTGTTGTCATTTGTTTGATTGAAGGCTTTCCGTACTTAAGCCTTCTGCTTAAAAGTAAGCTTTTCTTCGTTGCACCAAACTTTTAGTCTGCTAAACAACATTGGCTTGAAGGGTCTCCCATATATCTGTATTAAATTTCACTGAGATAGAGAGGAAGAACCTGACTCCGGTTTGGGAGACTTATGTTGAGTTTCAGCATAAAAGATTACTTTCGCTTTAACTTTACTCCAACAACTGGACACAAACAATAGTCTCGTTTTCAATCATTAGGATGATCACCATACTAAATAAAAAATAAAATAAATTGCCTAGTTCCATCGCCAAAACTTTCTACATGTGTCATTGATATACAAATACATCAAAGGGCTTGATATTTGTTTGTTCATAGGCGTCACGTATAATTGAAACAACTGGCTTGGTACTTCTTGTTGCTTTAGAGCTAAGTAAACTTTTTGTTTCCCCTTCCTTTATTCTAAGGACAACAATACTAGGGTACTAAGTCAGAAAGGTACTTATTTTCGCGTCTTTCCGCGGAAGTAACTGGGTGATCATGATTGAATTGGTAGTAATACACAACGTAGTCGTGTCTTGTCAATTTAATCCATTTCCTTTAAAGTAACATGGACTGAATAGATAAAGTAAGAACGATGCCAAAAATGTGTGTTTGGACGTTTTGACAGAATATGAAAACGAAAATGAGGTTTGAAAAGTGCTTTAGGTAGGTAACTCGTCTATGACTGCGATAGGAAACATTTGATCTCAAATTGTAGGGCTTATTGCTATAGGAGTTGAAACACCAAGTGAAGGTGGAAAAAGTAGCAGGCAGCTTTTCTAAATAAGGCACAACACTATTGCTAAGCGCAGAGCGTGTTTCTTTGTCAACATTTTCCCAATTTCGTCGTGTTTGAAATGACAGTGAAAAATCGTTTCATTTATGAAGAAAATGTCATTGGTATCATAGTAAACATTTTATTGGTTTTGAAACAAGCTTTCACCTTTATTTGGATTACAAACACGGCCGTCGAGTACCCATATAATGTACACATGTGTGTATTTACATGCAGCTTCTTTGGAAATAGAGCGTCATTTGAAAAAACTTTGTTATCGCGAAGGCATTTTGTTTATTTTCCATGCTATAAAAAAGATTGGAATTCAAAGAGAGATTCCAGATACCATAGGTTAATCCTTCACAAGGTGCTATATCATGCAAAAGTAACTTCATTCCATTTGCATTTCTTTGCGTATATAATCTGTGAAGTTATCCTATACTTCAGAGCAAAAGAAAGATCAAAGGAATTCTGAAGTGGAAGTAAACCTTTTTAACAAAGTACAACTTTCTTTTTTGCTACTCGGTCCAGTGCGACATCTAAAACCCTTTCTCCTAACTGAGAAATCTGCAAAAGCTTCCCATAGTTATCGCTTACTCCAGCTACTGGAAGAATACGCTATGAAGGTTGTATATGATACGTAGAGAAGCATATGGAAAATTTTTACTTTCACTCACAACTCAATCCACTATCTCCATTAAAGAGAAGACTGCTTAAATTTATTTTCTATATGTCTTTCAGAGTATTGGCATAAAATGTTCTCAAATTTATAACCGTTCGTTTACGGCATTGCACAGGGAAAACGTAAACATTTATAAGTATACACGAGAAAGCTAGTCATGTGATGTAGTATGTATGAAGATTTGCCACAAAAAAACTAAATTATAAGGCTTAAATTATTTAAGTGCGTCTCAAATGATAGGTTATATTTTCCTGTTTTTTTTAAATCTTAATATGTCAATTCTAATAAGTTTCTTCTTCTTCTAAAACATAAACTCAATAAATGAAAATCCATGTTTTTACGATTTCAAACCAATAAACAAATCTCTCCTATAGTCAAAAAATGGTTTCCTCATTTCTCAAAAAATAAATTTGGCAAACGTAATTTTCCCTCAGAGTAAACTCTATAATATGACATAAATATGCAGTACAGACTTAGTCCACGCTTCTTTACATCAGTCAGATTACTGTTTTTTATTTATTTTTTGTTTATGAATCTCCAATGTATTTTATATATGTTGCCCTAGCTTTCTAATTATCTGGCGACATAGCTCTTTTCCTGATTATCTGGTTGTTATGCGCGTCGGTCAATCCTAAATTTTACTACTATAGTGGTATGTAATTTTTTCTTCACCTTCTTGGCGTAATCGGCCGTCAACCCAGCAGTGTTGCATTGGGAAAATCATCGTGGTCTATGAAACATTTGAGGTGACTTCTCCCTTGAACGTTGGCACGTGGATCTCCAAATATTTGGCTTCAGTACACAGCCAGATAATACTGAGCACTTACCTTTACATCTGGAGGTACCAAAATAGGGGTAACGGTCCCCTACTACTTAATGCACCGACCAATATAGACTGTTCACAAAAGTTTTTATGCCTTTGGTATTCATACTTCACCTCTACAATCTGATGTGTAGCAAATCCATCATTTTTTCCATCTCTATAAAATAGCACGCACCTCATTCAATGTAACTTTTCCCCGGCCAGATATTCCACCTAGAGTCTCCTAAATTTGGTCTTCCGGCTCAAATTTGAGGAGTTAGTTTTTCCTAAGATCTAAGCTTTGACACTTGACAGGCTTTAGCCATCTGTTTTTGGTCCGGGAGATTTTCCTACCACACCATGGCTTTGATTTGATTAAAATGAGGGCCTTTTCCGTTATTGAACAGTGAGATTTGCCAGGCTGAACTTATTATCCAGCTTCCTTCGCTTGTCGTTGATTTTCTTTTCGCTTTACAATATTGAAGATGGTCTGGATGGTGATTAGTCAAACCTAACTCCTTGGAACTCTTTAACTAGACATAGTTAGACTTCAATTTAAGTAGACAAGCAAGCAAGTGGATAGATTTTTTTAGCTGAAGTTCTATACCCATTTTTGAATTTTGAGTAAGCCAACATCAGAAAGGGTGCTAAAATGCTTGGTTCGTCGGGTTGCTGTCACTAAGTACAAGATAGTTATTTTTTGTTTGGAGCAACCAATTACCCTAAAATGTAGAACTCATGTCAATATCAGTTAAAATGAACGCTAAGATGGTATTTGGGCTAAACTTCGAGACGTAATTAATTCTTTTTGAATTTGTAATCTCAATAGTACATTTGTTTAGCCATTGCATTTAATATGTGTCACTGATTGTACTATGTATAACTGTGTCATGAGCTTGCTTGTTTGAAATTTAATGCCTAATGTAAACCATTTCAATCAAAAGAAAAGCAACTGCAAGGAAAATAACCAGATCTTCAACAAACAATAATTTTATCATTTCTTAAAGGTTTCGCAGCGCACTATGGCATTAAGTGTTTTGATTAAGAATGAGTTTTTTATTTAAATTTCTTGAATAACGGGAAAGTAAATATTGAAGTTACAATGTATATTTTTTAATTGATGAGTGTGGTTTTGTTTCTGCTTTACTTTTTCCTTAACATGTGCAAATTTGTGCATGTTTTAAAAAGTTTACTCGAATATTCAGTTTTTTTTTATTTTTTAAATCATAAATTTTGAAAAAGAAGTATATCATTTTTACCGATGTGAAAGGAATTCAGACTTTTATGTTTTTTACCTTCTAAAAAGGCACACTTTAAAAATTACTTCACTCCATACTCCATAAGTTTTATTTAATTTAATATTTTTTCTGCACACGTATTTCATTGCTGCCTGTGTCTATAAAGTAAATTTAAATTCTGCTGGGCAAAAAAACCTTTAAGTTTATATCACAATTAAAGTCTCCCCAAATGGCTCTCCTCCAGCTTACAAAGTGCACTCGTCAACTTTTCTTTATGTCATTTCATTGTCCCATTAAATATTTTAGTGATGATGAAATGTTCTCTGGTTTCTGCATTAGAGTTTTTGATTTAGAGTGCATGCTTCCCTTTACGATGATATTGGGGAACGTGTAAGCCTGTGTGGACATTTTCCTTGTTCCATTTAGAACGTATCATAAATTTAAGCAATGTATTCCGTTTTAGTTTTCTTCCTTCCTGAATTTTATATTCGTGCGATTTCGGTAACTAAGTTTTTCCATATAAGCATCACTTTTTAAAATCTGTACATGATATATACATTTTAGAAGGAAAGATGAGAATGTTGATCGTGTTTGAAATGAATAAAAGGGTGACCAAGTCCCCATGGCTCATAAGCTCAAGCACGCTCTAGAGAAAAATTCAGAAAAGAACGAAACAAAAAACTAAAACTGCTTTGCATTGCTCTCCTTGTTCCTTCTCAACGTTGAAGGAAAATGCCAAGTTTTTAACGAGAACGGCAAGACTAACCAACATTTTTTATCGTCATTCTTAAAGAAAATGTAGTATCCCTTCACCCGAATGCAAATAAATGAACGTAACTATTCGTGACGTAAAGGTTCATTATTATTAGACATTTGAGCTAAAGGAGTCTTTTGTGTTTTGTGGTTCAAAATTTTTCAGACTTGATTTCATAGCAATTGGGATTGAGATTTTGCATGTGTAAAGGTGGATTGCATAAATATCATAGAGTAAATTAGAGTGACTTGCCGCAGTCAAACAAATTTGTACAGAAGGGTGACCTACAAAACATGGTAGCTTTGTTTAATTCCTTCCGTAGTTATTTCGACCTCTTTTCTCCAGTTATTCCTTTGACAGTAGACATTCTTACCAAGATACAATTTTCGTGACATATCCCCGTCATAACCTTCTGGGCTTAAAAGATATGTTTTCATGTCCTCCATAAAAAATGACAGAGAACAGGAGTAGGTCTTGCAATCACTATGATTGTGTAGCTACTTTTTATTGAGTGTTCCATAGTCCCATAATACAATTTTCACGGATAAAAATGGAAAGGAGAAGATGTCATATTTCTTATTTCCTTCAATGATTTCACCCCCGAACATGAGAAAGAAAAGGCAATTTCTCAAGGCGCATTTGTGTGCATCGCCTTCAAATACGGTGCTTAAAGAGCGATACTAGGCTTTTTTCGAAGGCCTCCTTAAAAAGCCAATAAGGCAATTTGGATCAAAATCGAGAAAGGCTGGGAAGGAAATAAACGGATATACTTTTTTATTTGCTCGCGCTTGAACATGAGAATGATGATCATTGATCCATTTTTTTCGTACTTACTTAAGCGTATTTTTACGCTTGCGAGACAAAAAGAGAAGAAATTTGAGACGCTTTAGGGTTCAACTTGAGAATCTAGTAGCAATAAAGACTAGTTTAGAGAATTTGGTAAGAACTTTAGATTCAGCAGAATATATATTGCTATGCATTTGTCTGCGTTGAGTTGTGTTGATGCCATCATTAGCGTTAAACGAGTAAAAACATTTTTTCATAACCAAGTCATATGAAAAAAGAGCATTTATTACAAGTTTTTATATCAACATTCACATTCTCCCTGATCTCAAGATGACAACCCCATCACATCGCATTACACAGATAAAATTGGATGTTACACCTGGTTTCATCTATATTATAAAAGAGGTTTATTTTTAACCAGGAGAAAAGTTGATGAGAATAGGTATGTTTAGGCAAAATTTTCTGACAAGAAAAACTTTTTTATAGGATGAATATAAATAAGTAGTCCTTATTTTTGCCTTAACACTTTGTTCATTCTTCATTCCAGTGTTCATTCTTTCAGTAGATAGACAGATGATAGATGAGCTTTTTATCTTAGTTTGAGAAAGGCAACGTTACACGTTTAACCCTGAAACCCTGTTTAACGTTGAAATGGGCTATAACTATGACCAACACTCTGAAACTTTGTTCGAGCTGGGAATAATCTTTTGAGATTTACTATTATTCTTAGTTTAACCAACAAAGATATTAAGGAAAAATAAAACTTGAAATGGAATTTATTTTCCATTATTCCCTAGGGCCTGTCTTTTGTATATTAGCGAAAGATTTCTCTGAGAAGAATCAAAGAAACTAAGGAAGAAGTTTCCAAATTCTTGGCCACAGAGGCTTTAATGGATGTTAATTAGTTATTCACTTTGATCTCTTTTGGACGTGTAGCCCAAAACAAAGTTTTCAACAGAAAAAGCACTCTGTCTTAATTTTTATTTCGAAAGAAATTGGAACAAAATGAGATAATATTTTAGTAAGTGAATGGATATACTTTACCATTCAAAGCGTAGCATTATTTTATGATAATGAGGTTGTGATGATAATTGTGCTGAATAAAATTTTCAAACTTTTTATTTCTTTTGTTTAGTTTTTGAATACGATTAGGAGCTTTAAATGGAATGATATGTATATTTTTTTAAAAAATATTGATGGAAATAGTTTTTTTTAAGAAGCTGAAAAATTAACTATTATTTTTAAAGATTCTCCTTAATAATATTTTACCTCATCTGCTGCTTCAAACTCGGCCATGACAGAGATTTTTTCTGCAGTCGATTTTAATGAAAACTATTTTGGCTCCACGAGAATACTTTGTTTGATTGCATATGTTAGTCTTTGAAGCAATAGAACAATTCTAAAAAATACTAAATTGATTCATATGGGTTGCATTACCACGATAAATAGGTTTATACAATAAACTTAAACACTCTTTAAGTACAAAATGGCAAGTAACCATTGTGGAATGCCGTCACACTATTAAAATGTAAGAAAAGGAATTCTCGGAACGTGGATGCAAACCCGTCAAAAAATTCAAGTCAATTTGGCTTAACGGGCAAACTTCACAGATTCGTTGATCCTCTGAAACTTGGCTCACCTCTTTTCAATTTGTGCATTTAATCATTTTATAACTTTCACGCTTTTAAACTACAAGAAAGCCTAAATGTGTCGGGAGACTTCATTAAAATTGAAAAATCAGACGTTATTAATATCCTAAACTCATTTGAGTCTTCACGTTTTGTGTGGAACAACCAAATAATTTTTTTTGGCTTGTCGCCGATCCAAATCGTCGAACCACGACTTACACTAGACACATGTATCAACAATGCTGTCTTCCACCCAACTGCATCCAAAAATTCGAGCACGAGCCAAAACACATATTTCGACCCATTCTTTTTCCCTGGTACACTCAGTCTCCTTTACAATTGTGTGCGCCGCGTGCAATGAGAGCACCAGTGAAATTCAATTTTTTCCTAACAAAAAGGAAACCAACACAACAAGGATTATATTACGAGAAAGCATCACCTCCAAGTTTTACTTCACAACGGATAATAACCCTAAAACCGTAATCTAATGTAAAACAGTACTGCAATGCACTTATTAGAATTTTCAATCCAAGCCTTTTCACTACCAATATTCCCTAATCCCATCACCATCATTATGGAAAGAAAAATGTGGAATGATGATAATGTAAACTGTCCGAAGCGTACGTTGTTAGCTAACGACATGAATAACACGAACGCAATGCTTAACTTTGGGCATCAATGTACATGAGGAAAAAGTGTCAAGTAAAATTGCGTAATTCATTCATACACGAAAACCCAGTTTTGCTCAGCTTTGCCTCGTTCTGCATACCAGACTGATGTATTTTCCCGCAAGTTCGTGCTACGGTTTCAACGTTCCAACGAAAAAAAAAATGATTTCAACATCATGAGGAAAAGCTAAGAGCTAAAACCCTGCATCTGATTCTGATTTAGTATAAAGTCGGTGTAAGAAAAGGAAGTTTACTTGTTCAAAACAGAAGAGCGGGCCGCCTGCTTTCCCATGTAACATGACTTGAACTTGAAGAGAGAGTGTGTCTCTTTTCCTTGTGGAACGTCCATGTCACAATAATGACGGACGATAACGATAATCGAGTTGTTTTTTGGCAGAATAATGAAATAAAAATAAAAGCGTTTTTATAGACTACGTCCATTCTCATGCTTGTGGATGAAATGGCGAAAGTGAATCACTCCAAAATATTATATTACAATCCTTCTTTTCTTTCTCTTTGTTTCCTTGATAACGTCAACACTCGACATATGGAATAGCTCTACATAGAAATTGCTCAAGTCAAGAAGATTTAGGTTTTTTTATATGTGCGCTTGCTCTCTTACATATGCTTACATTCTCAAGCGAAGCATATAATGCACAAATCATGATTTGAACAGTTTACTTCTTCTAAAATTATATAAAAGCAAGGTATTCACTTTGGAAGATGATGGAAAAGGGGAAAATCTTTTATGTAAATAAACAAAGTTGTTCCTCTTTCATTCTAACTTTGAGCTTAAACTCAGCAAAAAATATTTTCCTTTAGCTTTAATGGAAAACGTTTTCATGAAGTTTTAGGAAGGAATAAAACCTTAACTGTAAAGTACCATATGGCCATGGCCAAAAGGAGGTTGTTTAAGACTAAAGAATTAATTGTTTTTACATGATTGAAAGTCCAAAAGAGTCCAGTACTGTAAAAGTCGTAAATTATAGAGACGTTATACTTACACACGTTATTTTATTAACAATATTTTATTAAGCCTTTTTTGAGGAAAAAAACTCGACAAAAACTTACTGCAGTAAAGCCTTAAAAAGCGTTTTTATGGCAATAACAATAAACGTGTAAGCGTCATTAAGCTAGTTTTTTGCTTGTGTGCAACAGACCGTGTGGTATTAAGAAGCAAACCCGATTGAATTCCCGGTGATTTTTCGAACAAAGGGTTGACAATTGAAATCTTTGGTGCCATTTACAACATATTTACATTCATTTGGATAATGTGAAGATGCTTATTATTTACTTTGTAAGATTTATCTAGCTGCCTTCAAATTAAACTGTTTCACCACACCAAGATAGACTATCGCGTTGGTGACAAAACACCCAACTTCATTTCAAAAGATTTAATACTTTAAAATTTTATTCTTGACTACGAATAACCAAAAACTGCGTACAATGCCACTTTCTCCATTCCCTATTTCCTGTATTGTTAACTAAAACAGAGACAGAGACATTTTTATGACCATAGGCAACCAACCACGGCAAAATCTTTTTATTCTTTCTTGTGATCCATATCACGTCGTCAGTGGCACAATATAGGGCTTTGCTGTAACAACCACTGCTTCTTTTTTACTTCCTTCCGTTGTGTAAAACTTTCCCCTTATCTCTTCTTTCTCCAGCATAGAGAAAATAAATGGCGTACATAAAGTTGGACAAACTCATGCAAAAACCTACAGAGAAACGGAGGCAAAGAAGTGGGGTACAGATTGAACGCAGAAGAAACTCTAGTAATGCTCGGTAGAGGCAACTTGTACGAGTGTGCAAGAAATAAAGATTGAAATAAAAACATGAGAAAACCTTTTACAAATTTTTTATTCCGTTTGCTCGCAAAAACTACCTTTTTATTATTATTTTCCTCCTATCAACCCTTTTCTATCTTCTGTATCCCCAAAGAAAAAACTTTTTAGCTAACTTGTATACATTGCATATACCAATCGACCTGCAAAACGAAAAAGAAAAAACGATAGAAAAAGAAACAGGATAAAAGAATATTTTCTTGGTGGCAAATGAGAAGAGCAAAATTTTCCTTCTCAAGAAGTTTTCTCACTTTTAAATGGATTGAGTGGGAGCTGTGTATGTCAAACTGAGAGTGGAACAGCTTGCTCAACTCTAGCTCGGATACATGTTATATTACCCTATGTTAAAAATATGCACGTTTGCATTATTATCTGTCTTGCAAAGGTTAGGTTTATCTGTGCAAAGTAAGAAAATAGAGAAAGTTGAGTAATTCATTTCACCAAAAAATAAGAGCCAGACCTGACTCTACCCGAATCATTCCAAACAATGGAACAGAACCACTATCAAAACTATTATGAAATGGAAAACTACAAAGGGCTCTCCTTTGGCCCTAATATAATCCATTTGGGCCAGATGGACAGAGAGATAAAAAGAGATAAGAGAAAAGGAGAAAAAAGGTCTAAAAGAAGAAAAGATGACGCGTAACAGCTCCTTTCGGAACATTCAATGTGTATTTTCAGAAAACGGAATTGTTTCCCATGATGAAGATGCAGAAGAAGGTCAACTTGCTTATAGTTAAAAGGAATGCAGCAATGTTAATTAGACAGCCCAACTTTATGTTTTAAAATAAAACGGGTTAAAGTAAAACGTTCTCCGAAATTGACCAGGAACAAACTCAAAGGATACGCTCCCAAAGCAATTTTTGGTAAGCTATGTAGGCTATACCTCTTCCTACAAGATTAGAAAAAAGATTACGCTGCTGTTAAAAGATATTTTTGAGAGTATGGAAGTGCTGATGAGGGCAGCCAGTATAATACCGTAGGCTTCGCGCGGTAAATTACTTGCATGGACATTACCATTACAATTCTCATGGAGGTATGAATACAATAGGGAAAAGTTGAAGAACGGGGAGGAAGGGTATAAAAAGACTAAACCTACTTCGTTTCTATAATCGACATATCCTACTTTATCCCGCGAACATGTTGCAGTTGGACATTTATGATAAAAATGAAAGGACGACCAAGAAATGGTAAAAAAGTTAAGCCACCTCCAGCTTCAACGCTTATTGTGCGGACAATGTTGTCATGAGAATTGTAGTGTTTCTTTGAAAAAAAATTCAAAAGGGAAAATGCTACTAGACAGCGGGACGGCATCAAAATTATAACATCTACAGTAGTAAGACCTAGAAAGGAGCTTAAAGTAGGATTGATTGTGTTGGTGAAGCCATGCTTTAGAGCAAAAGAATAAAAGAAAAGCATCTCCCAGCTTATTTTTTCCATCTACGTAGTTTATGTTATCTCTCTTTTATTAAAGCATGATGAGTGGAATGAGCAAAGGAAATCACTGAAAATAGCTATTTTTGTGGTAGGAAATTGATGGAAAGGAAGATAACTCGATTCGTAGGGCAATTTCCCATCATTCGCTCAACTATATTTATGTTATAACGACCTAACTACACAGTACGATTCTTTCAATGAAACAAATAAGTTGGGATTCTGCGCTTCAATCTATATTTTTTGCGGATGGAAGTGAAAGCTAAGTCTTGAGTGAAACGATTTTTAGCGCTAACCATCAAACTTACCAGCCTGTATTTCATTTCGTAGCATTTATCATTGAAAAACAAAGCATATATGCTCAGAACAATTGCTTTTACATTAATCGGTCGAAAAACGTAAAGTGAGGTTGCTATATTAATCAAAAATTAAAATATATTTGAGATCTATCTGCTATAAGAAGCCATATTTAAGGTTATTGTATGAAAAAATTATTTCAAATCTTTAGGATCAAAAGTTAACCAAACCCAAATACATACATTTTTATTGCCTTTGTCAGAAAAATAAACTTTTTGTTTGTTCCGGTACAGACAGTTCCCCGCTGATTTCCATTTTAATAACCGCCCGGTCTTACATATTTTTTAGTCGGAACACGAAGACGTCAATGATGTCAACTCAAGAATTATATGCATAAAGAACATCCGGTTAGTAAAGGAACTAAGAGATTCGTATTTTCTAATTAATCGGTAGCAGTTTATTGAAAGAGCTCATTATAAAAAAATAATACATTGTTTGTAGTTATTTTATTATTTTAAAATAGAAGAAAAAACGCAGCCGTATCCAATTTTTCGAACATTCTTCCAAGCCACATCCATTACCTGTTTTCCCACTTGCCTTAAAATTTTCGACGAAATATTTCGCCATACTTACGCGAATCTTATCTATTAACATGTGATCCCTATCTGTATGTGATCCGGAGTGGCTGAATACATGTTTACTCCGGATCACGTGTATTCTTGGACTCGCAAATCGACGATCTTAAGCTTGTCTATTATTAATGATCGTTTAAATTTTATTCCGAAAATGTCGAAATTACCCTTGGCGAAAAAGGGTTAAATATTCCTGAGTAGGGATATGTTTGGGTTGGAGTACTAACGTTTACATTGTGCCCGAAAAATTTCGATACACCGAGCTTGCGAACAGTTTGGGGCATTAGAAGCTCCACGAAAGGTATGCTTTCACTTCGTAGGTAAGCGATGACGTTTCGGGCTAAATTAGATGATGCCAGAAGAAGATCTCATTACGTTCGTAATGCTTATTAATGAAAGGATAAATGCGCTTCTTGTTGCATTCATAAAGATAAACCTGAGCGCCATTAGTCCCGTCTGAAATCAATGACTCTGGGGTATTCCCGTTTCTGTCCAAAATTTTCCATACAAGATATGTTTTGGCAAATTTAGTCTTTGGCTTTACTTTGTTTTTGTACTTTACTTTGGACGGGTCTGAAGAATTATTAAAACGCAGACCTGGCACATCCGATGGGGCAAGTGGGACGTAGGATTCGGCATCGTGTACGAGGACTTTGCACAGGCATTGTTTGTAAAAATGAGGTCAGCCTTGCTTATCCCGTTTAGCCTGGTCCTTGACGAACTTTGGAGCTGCCTTCTTGGTTCTGGCCCAAATGCCACACATTTTTACCTCCATGTCACATAAAGTGAACACTTTTAACTTTAGTTTTTTGGCTGCAGCACTACATGTTGCCGAGAGATGCCTTTCAAGGAATATTTTCACTTTCTCCATCCCCTTTCCACTTGAATAAACGGATGGGTGACCTGTGACCCTACGATAATCCTTCCTACCTGTAGATTCAAATCTCCTGATTACGTCGTACATACGATATCGTGACAATCCCTGTTCTCGGAAATTCAAAAACCGTTTTGTATTTCGAACCACAAGCATTGTTTTCATAGTAAGAAATGATCTGTTTTGACAATATTTCATTCTCAATTTGCCGCATAGTTAATGTAAAGAAAAACCAATTTATTCTTTTATTATCTAATAGAATAAAATATGGGGAACAATATGCTACAAACAGCTAATTGTATAATCTCCTACATTAAATTTTTAAAAATTCGGAGTATAGCTCCTTTACTAACCGGATGTTCTTTAGTCGCTTCCTGAGTTTCTGTGAAAACAGCATAGCCAAAACCAATAAATCGGACGTAAATGACATTTAATCTTACCATTACTATTTATATATTATTATAAAACTTTCAAATTAAAGTTCATTTGGTCCTAAATTATTGTCTAATCGATTCTGTTTTGAATGTCATATGTCGTACACGCCTACGAATAAATGTCTATGTGATCATTTGTACGCGTAAAATTAGTGTCAACTCTTTAAACTACGATCGAGAAGAGTAAAGATAACCTCGCCTGCTGAGAGTTTGTATGCAAGCTGAATTTTTTTTGTTCTCTCCGGAAACGAGCTTTTATATTGCACATGGGGTGGAAACAAGAAAAGTGGAAACGGAGACGCTCTCTTGAAAGAGGTTTCATTTCCTCTGGTTATGCTCGGAAAATACATGCATATGCTTTCCATACATAAAAGTCATAAACACTACACGTGTAGTGCTTGAGTGAATATCCTAGCATTTTTTATTTCTGAAGACTCATTTTTGTTTTGCATTTTATTATGCATACCCGCGCAACACTTTTTAGCTGTGCATGATGAAAAGAAATTTTTGCTAGATATAATTTTACCTTCGTAAAAGCATGGCTTGAAAGAGGAAGAGATGAGAAATGTAAGACACGTTGTCTTCGGCCTTTTATATCTATGTAGATGCTGTGGCTCTTAATATTTACTTGTGATTATAATGCGGATGCTATGGTTATACTCATACATTTGCACTAAGAGAATTACAGAAAGGGGAAACCCTTCAACGATCAATAATTTACTGGAGTGAAAGCACTAGACATGGAACACCACCAGGAATGAAAGAAGTGGCAAAATGGGTTAGAAAGCATGTTTTGTATCTAACAGTCATGAGGGAATTGGATAGTTGTAGTTGGATGCAAGCTGAATTATATTTTTAAAACTAACACGAATGAACGAACTAACAGGGTTTTTAAAAACGAAAAATCATATAATTGTTTTTGTTAACGTGAATATAAATAATGAAAAGAAAATCTGTCGTAGTTTTTTGTGAAATGCATTCAAGGTTCGTGGGAAAATGACAAGATGAGTAAACAGCTTACACAGAAATAGGAGAAAGCAGTCTGTATTTTTAGGCTTGCTTTATTTTACGGAGACATAACGGCTGCATGCTAAGCGCGGAGTTTCTTTTCAAGAAAAATTCCAAGTTTATTCAGCAATAAAAACATCAGCTCATGGTGCTTGTTAGAGCTCATTACACCATCTGGCAGCAACAAAAACAAGCCAACCTTTACTCTATTTAAACTTGTTCTTTTAGTTACTTTCCTTCAGTTTAGGTGGCGTGCAATGTAACCAAAAAGTGAAAGCAGTGAAAGTTCCAGTCAGGAAAAATATGAAGCTTTCTGCTTTTTTGGTAATCTAAGCTAGAAGGATTTATTCTCCCCTTTTTCTTACTGTAGCTTATTCAGATATTTAGCAAAGGCAAATGAAGATCTTTGGTTCCTAAATTAACCGAAGGTCAATAATACATTTTTGGTCTATGCAGACAAAAATGTGTTAATGTCAACGTCATTTTATTTATCAAATAAAAATAGTCTTTGGAATGCTTTAACACTCAGACAATTTTTAGGATTTTTCCTATTTGTAAAATTTTAGGCTACTCTGGTACTCATTTTTT
Source organism: Lepidocyrtinus dapeste (assembly GCA_036850885.1). NCBI lineage: Eukaryota > Metazoa > Arthropoda > Collembola > Entomobryomorpha > Entomobryidae > Lepidocyrtinus > Lepidocyrtinus dapeste. Next base: position 61,970 of record JAANSQ010000029.1, read on the forward strand.
AAAGTTGTTTTTAAGTTTATATCATAGAAGAAAATGTGCAAAATAACACACTTTGGCAAGGTTTCAAAAAAATGAATATTTCTCCTAATTGGTACAAGGAAAACCGGCAGATGATGGAGGCAGATGATGGATCACTTTTATAAACCGAAATGGGTGCACGTTAATTACTCTGACTAGGATTTTTGGTCTACAGGTGAATCCTTTACATTACGCGAGAGAATTGAAGTGTGAATGATTTATTAGAAAGTTTTGTACTGCTCTGAAAATAAATTTGCTCAACTCAATTCTACTCCATCTTTTAGTCAAATTGGTTTATTCAGTAAAGCAATGTTCAAAGCCCTTAAATTTCAACGAGTATTTTATGCTATGCATTACAGCTGAAAAGCACTGTAACCCCTCCCGTAGCTTTCACTTGGGAGAAAACTGGTATAAGGGCATTAACACCGAATTTGCATTCACTCAACGAAATATAAAAACATTAAAGGATTTCGAAAGGATTTTGGGAGTCGCATGCTTTCAGTATACCAGTCCTAAAAATATAATTTACAACTAGTGACAAATACCACAATGACATTCATTACTCCACGTCAGAGTTTCTCCCACCTTTCGTGTATTAACCACTGTCGCCATAATTTGACAAAATGCTCAAAAAACACTAAAATGATTTTCTTGAATTCATAAACATGTGCAGCAAGTTTTTGAGAGCAAAAAATTATATTCAAAAAATTGAGTTGGGGATAGATAAATGCTGAAATTCTTATATATAATAAGTACAGATTTCCTATGTTCTTAACTAAAGATAATTAGGGCAGAAACTTTTTTAATAGATGCAATTAATTTTGAGTTACGGCTGAATGTACATACAATATAGCAAAAAATGGTAGTTTATTGAGGCTGTTCACATAAACATGAATGAAAAATGAGTTTCTACGCATAAATTGTAAAATGAAGCGATACCGCTTGTCAGAAAAGTAATTTGCCAGTAGCAGATTAGAGACACCATTACGCCAGCATTTTTTTTAGTAAATCGTCTTGCTGACACGTTACGGCTCATTTCCGCTCTAAGGGTTTAACGAGAACTGACAAAAATGCTAATGAAACCCGTAGTTAATGTATCAAGGCGTACCAAATTCCACCTAATTATAGATGCTAGTAATACGCTGACTTAATTTTAATTCAAACTACATCAATTAATAATACAATCATTTAATCGCAAACGCATAATTATGTCAGATGGTCCTAGCGCACAAAAGGGACATATAAAACTATGCATCTGGAATTGTGTAACTGGAACACTGAGGCAAAAAACCTGATCGTAAAGTAGGGTTTACTTGAAAGAAAGGTTTTTTTTTTTGACTCGACCGATTACGGTTAAAGATGATATCACATGTCTCAAGAGTCGACGAAAATACCATTCCAATATCAAAAACAAAACAAAGGGATAAACAAAAAATCCTCTTTGTCCTATAGACCTAGGGCATTTTTCGTTGCATCATCTTTCAATACGATTCAGAAAACATTAACCAGCTTAAGTGGAATTTTTAGCGGGTAGAAAAGCAGAATCAGAGGGAAGACAAAGGATATCATTACTATCCTCGCCTCACATAAAAAGTTTAGCTCATTTTCTTTAACCATGCTGTTCGAGCTTGGATTAGAAGGAGGTAGCAAACCTAGGGAAAATTCTTCAGTACTTTAGTTCCAGAGCCAAAACTTAAGTATTTCAGAACATGATTTGCGGGAAATTTTTTATTAAGAATTTAGATTGAATACTTCTTTATGGTAAAGAATCTTGAGTGATGGGATCTTTAAGAAGGTTTAGCAATACCATTTATCTAAGGAAGACATTAAATTCCACTCTTTAGTCAAGTCATACGAACGTCACTGCCTAAATCGAAAGTTGGGGGTTTCACAATACGTTAATATAAATAAAATATTTAATTTAGCTGCACCCTAACCGCGATCGTATTCATTTTCATCACAAGTGCCAAATAGAGAAATCTATCATGAATATTTTTTTTAAATCATCCTAAAAAATTCATTATCCAATTTAAACCTACTCAGCGGGCATATTCAATCAAATTAAACATTTAATATGCCGAATGTGAAGTTTTACTTACTTGAAAATACTTTTATATTAGACCCATAAAACTTTACAGTTTAGCATTATGCAATTTGCAATTTGGCATTTAGCAATTCCTAGACACTGTTATTCCCCTTAGAAATCTTTCTTCCCTTTCCTTTTAAGAACCAAAAATGTTAAGAAGATGAAAATAGTCGGCCACCGAGAAAATACCAAATAAAGTTTATACTTATTTTCTGAAACGCGGAAAGCGTAATTGGGAGAAGGGCATTATAGACGCTGTTGACGAAAAAGATATAACAGGAATATAAAAAGAATCAAATAATAAGAAGAACAGTATAGCCAGGTCAAATGTTGTATAATAAGTTTGAGACATGGTTGATGTACGATGTATCAGTAAACACAGAGTATCACCACACACACCACAGTATCAGTATCGTTGACAAAGAAACTCATGCGTAATTTTATGGAATGAGTTATTTATGAGCGTTTGTGTATCTCGCAGGAAAAACTAAAGGGTAAAATGGGAAAAATTTGATGGCTGTGAGTTTATTTATTATTTAGTTTTACAACCCATCCTAAATTGGTTCAGGTCCTAGGATTACGTACGACAGGCTAAAGAAATAATCAACATGAAGCTTATGTCTGAGATGTTTTTAATAATGAAGCGCGTCCATTTTAAATAGTAATAATTACCTAAGCTATGCCAAACTCGGGCTCTGGCGATTTGGCTTACTACTGTGAATTTCAAAGTAAGTTTTCTTAAGTTGAAAACCCAGAAAAATAATTTAAATATATTCTTCAAAGGAACTTTGCATACATATTTTTAAGTTATTGGTTTGTTTGTTTAAATTAAAAATAATGAAACAAATTCCTGCAGATGCTTTAGCGAGCCTTACTATGGTAAAGGTAGCTGCAAAAGGAAATTTTTTCTCAAAAGATTTCAGTACTCCCCGTCGTGGGAACTAATGAGATTTTTCTTTAGATGTCTAGTGTCTACGGCTTGACTTGAGAATGACCACAAGAGCCACAAGCAAATGCCTCAATTTTCATTCCTTTACAAACCAACAAGCACGTCTTCATTGTAAAAAAGCTTGACAATTTTACGCCATTCCCAGGAGATCAGTGCATGACGTGAGTAGATAGCAGACTTTCTTTCAACCGTTATGATATGTGCGATATTTGTATGTTATCTGTCTGTATATAACTTCTTTAGTTTGCATCATCAGAACAGAATAGAATAGATGCTAAAAACAAATTCATTTCAAGATAACAAGGAAATACCAGGAGGCTTTTCTGTCTTCAAAGTAATTTGCTATATATGGCCTCTTTCACCAGGGTCCTTTGACTTTTGGTGTAGAAACTAATGCCATGAAATTGAGTGAGGATTGATCATGTAGACCAATACGTGCATTTAGAAAAATTTCATGAAACTCGCACAAGAAATATACTGTGCGTACTGCATTGCAGTAGATCCTGATTCCCGAGGCATTGTTTGAAAAATATGTGATCTTTCCACAATAATGATGGAATTTGGTCGGCTAGAAAGATGGTATTGCAACTTAAAAATGACGAAGACGAACGAAATGTTTCCGTAGCAGGCAAACTCTACAGATAAAGCCTATATATTTTAAAAATTGAAGCGGAGCAAAATTCAAAAGGGAAAACCCCTCACTTTTGAAGATTAAGAGAGAAAGCTTACAGCAAATTGTAGCTTGTTACGTGTCTTATCTCCCTCCCACACGAAACCTTTGAAGAGAAATATATGGTGCCTGAACTCACTTCAAATGAAACTGCTGTAATTTCAGTCGTTACAAGAAGCCTTTTCTCTTTATAATTTCAGGTTTTACTATAAAAAGCATTACCAAGATCCGTAGATTGCAAATGTTACGAATTTCTAAGAATTTTATCGGGACCAAAAATTTAAGCATAACTACTTTTTGCATTTTAAACTTCATTGAAGCCAAGCCCTAATCCTAAGTCTATTAAGATAAAAATAAATTACTGTATGAAGTTTAACTTTAAGTTTTCTCTTTTAAAGTTGCCATTAATAAACTTAGAATTAAAAATTAATAAAAAATGACGAATAATTTTTTCGTATGTGTGAAATAAAAAATTTAAACGATTTTTTTTAAATTGTATTGGAAAGGTTTAGGGCGGATCCCAAACACATTTCAAAACTGGTCGCTTGTTGGCTTGACTTGTGCAGGCGAATTAATGCGCTGGATTTCCAGATATAAACCCAATCAAACAACCAGTAGAAGTGTTTAAATCATGTCTTGCATGTTTTTAAATTCATTTGCACTGGAATTTTTGACTAACTGATTCAATTTTTGTGCTGTTTTCACAATTTGTTGTTGTTTCTGTTACCTCAAATGTGAGTTGTATAGCAAATTTAATGTAGGTTAAGATGTGTAATGAACGTTTTAATTATAAAGTGTACGAAGAGAAAACGTTTCACCATCTCTCTATGGCTTTTTTGCTTGCATGATACTGCATTTCATCGAAAATTGTCCTACATTGAAATTTAATATGGACTGATTTTTAAGAATTCGCTTCAAAATGGGGGAAAATAATGCCATTCATTAGATTTTGATGTAATCTGGTGAAGTGACTTCTTGGTTGGTTGTAATCTTGGTTGGCTTTTGTCCCGCAAAATAAAAACGTTGGACTATGACCACAGTATCGCCACAAGACATAATGACTTAAGAGTTTACTTTCAAACCCTTCTGCACTGAAACTTAACAGATTTATGATGCTGCTTTTATCTCATATCCGATAATGTTCAAGGTAAACTTTTCTAGTTTGTTTGATTAAAACTGTGTAATCTCGAGTACGTTAGAACTTACATGAACAAAAAAGCTCAGTTTCTTTATCTTCAGTATTCTTGCGCGTTGCGTTTGCCAAATAACGTAAAAAAGCAAAGTAAGGAGTTCCAAATCCTATTATAAGTTTTCGATTTTTATTTTTTATACACACACTCTCCCTTCTCCTGATAATCGGCTTTCCATTCATTGTATCAGTATCGGTAGAGAAAATTAGTTTTCCGTTTTTGCTGAAACTGAAATCATCGCTTCTAACTTTATCATCTGAAAATGCAATATCAATAAACTTGGTAAGAGTTATTAGATGTAGCATGGTGGAAGTAGATGTATACCAAGTCACATCCTATGAGTTTATTCTTGTCAGAGCTTAATGGGGAAAGTAGGAAAACTGCTACAAGTTAACCATTCAGTAGTAAAGTGGAGATATCTACAGTGAAGCTCAAATTCAGTTCGTCTTGTCGGAGGGATTTTATAAGGCGTGTCAACTTTTGCTCGACACTTTCACCACAAACCAATAAAAGTTGAACCCTTAATAAAAATACTGTTACATTGTCACAACTCACTGGTAGGTAAGCTATAATTCATTTTGTGGTTGCAATAAAATGTGTCTGTATGTAAGGATGGTCATCCTGGCTCTAAAGTTACCTTCACCTTTGAATGGGGGAGAAAATACTTTTATGGTTAATTTTACATATATAATAATGGCTATATTGGAGATTTTTAAGAATGTATATATGTAACTAATTTTAAGTTTGCCTCTGACAGGATGGAACAAATACAGAACTCGATTTTAGAGATTTTGTGCATATTTTTTTACAGTTTTAAGGTTTGAAGGACTTTGTAAACTTTATCATTACCTTTGGGAATGCGGAGTTTCCAACATACTTTGATCAGAAAATTATCTTGCAAAACGAACGAAAGCAAAACCAAACAAGTTGTCTATTAGTATTCCCAGTTTAAATTATAAAAGTCTCAATACTTGACAGACATTACTTTATGTGCACGATTTAGAGCTACCTCGTTATCTCTCTCAAACTCGGTGAGCAAAAAATGTGCGTTCATGCACTAATGTTTTTTATTCATGGCCAAAACTATAGGAGTTCGTTGATTAAAACTTCAGCAAATGTCGTGGAGAAAAGTTTAACACATTGTTGGGAAAGTGGTGTGTGGTCAATTAGTTCCTGGATACTTTAGGCGTTTGGAACAAGTCTTTGCATAATTTTCTTACATGCATTCATAGTAAATCTTTGTCGATCTGTTTTGAAGCCATGAAGACAAACTTTTATTTCAAGACCACAATCACGACTAGTGATTACTGTAACTTCCATTTTATCTCTGTCTACAATATGTTACTCGTTTAGTACAAGTACGTAGTTATCGTCAAAAGGATATCTCTTAAATCAAATCAAATCTAAATATTTTAACTTGATGTAGAATACGCTCCCCAGGGAAACTTAGCTATTGAAAATAATTTGTGCTGTATTTATTTCACTACACAGTTTTATAAAATAAGATATGCTCGTATTAAAAACAAAAAGATTCGATTTTACTCCTTATCTGGAGGAAGGTATATAACTTCTCCACAACTCCTTTACCACCTCTTAAGCAGATACTTTCATCTTCAAGAAACCTTTACTCACTTGTTTTTTGTCTCTCATGAAAGCTTATCTAAAATCTTCAGAGAATCCTTCCAACCGGAAATACATATTTTCACGAAATTTTTGCATATTTTCAGAATTTTACTGAAAGGTTATAGCCTAGACTAATTTATGAATTACATTTTTATCTCCAGGGTGTCGGCAAATAATTAACATCTGTGGAATGGCAAAGTGTACATACATGTGTTGAATACTGAAGCAGAATAACTTCAAAAACCCTTAATGGGTTAATTTATAACTGGAATTGAAATGTCTCTTATTTCAAAATTAGTTTCCATTTTAAAGCTACATTAGCTTAACAATACCATTGAATGAATTGAAGATAATGAAATCTTCTTGTAAATTTGTTAGCCAACACCAGGTTTTGCAGTGTAATTCCCATTTTGCATTGAGTTAAATGGTATGGTAAGTATAAAAACCTGTAAATAATGTATGAGACACTGAACAAACATTTATCTGCGAGCTTCTGTCTGTCTGTCTCATCTGCATTCCATTATCAGAAGATTTTTCTTTTAAGTTTATTTGGAATTATATTTAACATAGTTTAATTTAGGTTTTTCGCTTTCAAAAGAAAGTTGTTTCGTTTCCATTATTCTTTGAAAATTACAAAACTTTTCATGAATAAATAAAAAAAACATGTGGGGCAAGGGGACTAACAACAAGTTTTTTAGTTGTCAGTTGCACCCAAACTACCTTTATGTTGCCATACATAGGTACAAAGTGAAGCACTATTTAGGAAAAGACTTTTTTCCAAAACCAACCGGAGACGAGACATGCCTGCGCTGTTCAAAAAGTGGATCTCATTCCCAGTTGATTTTTAAAACATGGACTAACTTGTAGCAGGAATTTGGAACCCTTTTTCCGATGGGCTTTCCCATTGTATAGAAGCCCAGACATTCCTTAAGTATACAACGCAATTTATAGTTCTGTGAATTGAGCCTTAAGGAAGGTAATTATTTTATGTGGGATGTCACTTGTACTCTTCGAAACCTGAAAGTTTGGATACTTTGAGGATCAATTGAGGAGAAAGTTTGAACAATGTCGTGTTGTAACGTATTCTATACTTCCTGCAAAAGAGAGGGAATGCCTTCTTTGCTTACAGATATATTTCTATTTCTTTATCGTAATGCGATCCCAGCGTTTATTTTAGACCCGCATTTCCTCTGGGTAGAAAGTGAGTAGAAACAACTATAGTGTTTAGCTTTTATCTACTTGAACTTTGAACAACAATGAGTCTAGGTGCCCTTGTGTTAATTGTACCATGGACTCCGCAAGAAGAACTTCATTATCCCTTGTGTTATATTATAAAGTTTAAAAATTGTCCGTGCAGAAGATAAGCTACCTGAATTACCATATGCTTGAATGGACAAGATTTTTGTTCTTTTGTTCAACTTAAATAAATTCCATGAGGTGGAAATCTGGGCAATCTTTGATTAGTAACAAGGAACTTGAATTTCTAGACAATTAGGATCTGCTTGGGACGGACGGACGTAGACACAGAAATGTTAATCAAATCAGACTGGCTACAAAATAACTGAAGCCCAGAGAATTCAGGCACAAATTGCATTGCGGATACCCTACAGTGCTCAAGAAGATATGCATGGGCAGTCAAGTTAAGAAGACATCTTATTTAATTCCTTAACGAATCCGTTCTTTGCGTTTACAGTCTACAGGGTTTTATTTCGGTCAGTTGAACCTGTGGTAAAATTTTCTAGGGTTTCTCCACGCGTCTTGCAATGCATAAGGAATAACTCAGGCAATTTTAAGTGTTTAAATAATGGAGCAAAGCGCCACAGATACGCCTAAAATATTTTCTCTTTATATTTTTTTTATAGAAACATGAACACTTGGAGACAATCCTACTTTGGCAGATTTTATGGGTACCTTTTTACCACTTGATTCTACTTCTTTTATGGAAAAAGGTGTACATGTACATATTCACTTTACGAGTGGCTTACATTACCTGCCACAAGGACTTTTGTTTGTACACGCCTACTGTTCTTTAGGTAAATGCTAGGTTAAGTACCATTTTGCCCTGACGGAAAGATTTATATTTTCGAGAAAAGATGTTGAAAAATTATAAGGGAAGAGTAAATTTTACATCATTTGAGTAAATAAATCTTGTCATCAAGTTTTTTAAGTACGAATATCACATTGAGTTAAAAAAACCAACGAAGCCACGTCTTGCAATTTTCGCTTTCATTTTTCGATTTCACATTCACTCCTGATATCGTTCTTAAAAACACATAATACCCTAAATATTGTCAGTATTCTCACTGAACGGACCGGCAGACCTGAACAACATTATAATTTATTAGAAAAGTTACAAAGTTATAGCATAGCGTCGTCCCCAATGAAGAAGAATTCTATTTAAAAGAAACTTGGTAGATAAATAAGTAAAATATACGCACTGCTTCTGGAAACAGCTTCTCCACTAAATAATTGAGACAAAAAGGCGAAAGAAACTGTGCATTTTGGATATTCTTTCTGCTGTTTCCAGTTTGTTTCATTAAAGCAAGTGATTTTCAAGTGACATTCAATACAATTAATATGTATAAAAATGTTTGACTTCCAGTTTGCATATTTGCTCGCAAAATTTGCACTCAGTGTACGTCATGAATTTCATTAAGTTCTCAAGAAGATCAGGTCAATTCATAATCAAATTTAAGCAATTTGTATTCATTGCTCATTTCATTCTTAGTTCGTGATAGAAAGAATGACACGATTCCATGAGCTGAAGTTTTTGTTTACTTTCTCTCAACTCGTATAAATGTATTCAAATCACGTTTAGAATTGAACCAACAAAAGCCCTAGGTTGTATGTACATTTCAAGACGGCATTTGTAAATTTTTGTTCTTTTCTTTCATGCTGATCGTCATCCCGAAAATATTATTTTACAAAGCTCACGGCTGCCCTGATTTACTGCGAAAAACCTCGGGGAAAAAATCGGCCACGCCTTTACAAAATTCATACAAGTGTATACAATAACCATTGTGCAGATACAGAGAATTGCAAATTCCAACATCCAAAAGAAATCACCCTTTTACTCATAAGCTAGTCTCATTTTGGAAATGAGATTTTTTTCGGACGTCGGCCGTAGTAAAAATCGAAAAACGTGGGGTTACAAAAAAAAGTGAACATTGATGCAAAATAGAAAATCCTGACAAAAGCTCGTCCGAAATGAGAATGAGTCTAATCCTATTACCAACGGCATTTTCGGCTAATGTTCCACCTATTTTGTAACAAACAACAAAAAGTAAATGGAGGATGGAGGAAGAAAGATAAAGCCTTTGTCATGTCTATTTTCATGAAACTCTTCAAAAAAAACTTGGCCAGCTACAAACTACAGTGAGCTTAGTACCAGTCACTTTGGTTTATTTTTAGGGTTCCTTCAAAGTAGTAAAGCTGGCTTACCTGAAATACTTTCTATTTCATGCACTGAGCAATGTACCTACCTGACCCCACTTTTCCTGATTGGAAACCATGACACAAATCGCATAAATATAAATATAAAAGGAAAAATAGATACTGATGCGTTCAATCCGTTGAATCTCAGCTGAGCTGAGTGGGGATAATCCTTTTCAGTTATTTACGATAACTTTTTGCTCCCAAATATCTTCGGACAGTCCTTGTTTCCCCTCTTATTAGATAGTATCATGTCATGTCAAGTAGAATTGTCCCGGATTGTAGCCTTGAACATGAATATTGACAAGATGAGGTCGACGCTTGCCTATCTTTTCAGAAGGAAACGAATCTAAATGTGCATCACAATTCGACCATTACAACGAAAGTAAGTGAGAAGTGTTTTTATGTGAGTTTCGTTTCACTCGTTCTGTAAATAAGCTAAAATGAATCTGAAATGGTGAAACCCCTTCTCTATTGTTCAACTTGAGAACAGCTCAAAATAAATTTACCGCTATGAGCCTCATGAGTACATTAGAGATTCATGGAAGCAGACATGAATTCATACTTCTGCAATTTGCATATAATTCTTTTGGCAAATTCAGCGAAACTAGGATGGAACAAAAAAAATGTATAATATAATGAACACAACATAACAATCCCCAAACACTTCTGCCTCAAAAAACTTTAAATGTGTTTTGCTTTTGTATTTACGCCCTCAAGAACTCCATAGGCAAGGAGAACGTCATCCATTCAAACTATACTTTAGTTGCACCAAGAGAGATGGAAGCCTACATGGAATAAATGAAACCAAAACAGTGTAATTGCAAATTGTGTTTTTACACGGAACATGGAATGAGTTTTATAGCACCAACTTGCTGACAATTGAAAGCCAGAAATAAGCAAAAAGCCAATGTTATCATTAGCATATACTCACATTTTTGACGTAGGCATTTTATTTTTTATGGACGGATAAGATCAAACTGGCACAGGGTATATTACTCAAGGCATTAAAATATCGATTCTCGCCTTACATTTCCAGATCCATTGGGAAATTATGACTAGCATTACTCGTCTAAAAACTAGAGCATGAAATTTCTAAATTCAACTAGCGAGATGGAAAAATAAAAATTTTTATTCCTCGCCTTTTAAAAAAATACTTACACCCACAGCGTCTTGTTGTGTCTTCTGTTTGTATACTGAATCCTGGTCTGCTGCGCGATATTTTACGATATTTTTTGCTGCTCGAGCGCAATTCATTTTTTCGTAGGCTAAAGAAAGTCACAATGTATGTATCACATTATCATAAACTGAGAGAGTAATTTCCATTAGTTCTGGAGCGTTAATTTATTATGCGGGTTATAACAAAGGGTGAGAACGAGGTAACGCTTGCGTGACATTATCAACCGGATTTCATAGTCCCCAACAAAACAAATACTGGTGTCATTTAAATAATAAGGTTCTCTCAACTTTATGACCTCAACCACATGACCTTTCGTATCATCCTAGAATTCTTAAGAGAAAATTTAATATAAAGTGCTCAACCGGAAGTCATTCAAAACAATATGAACCATGAAAGAAAAAACAACAGTGCACGGTTCCTAAATTAAATGGGAAAAAATCACAGTCCCCATAAAAGTGCTTATGTCTGGCACTGTCGCTGGATATTACGGTAAATGTTTCGTGGCAGCTGACACAAGTGGGGAATAATTCTACTTGAGTTAACGACGAGCAGTAGTGAAAGCCGCCCGGGGACAAAAGCGTAATTTTCCTCCCAAGAATATAATAAAATATAATTATGGTAAAAGGACGAAAACGAAAAAAGGCAGAACAGTTTAGCTCAGATAAACACACAATTTGTCCGGACGAAGCAACTCCGTGTACCATTGAAACTTGCACCGTAACGAAATTTTACGTCAACACACCGCGTGAAAATTAAAATTAATAAATGCAAACTCAGTAGACGATTTTGACTGACTGAAGCCGGAAAAAATGGTAACCCAATGGAAACAAAAAACTCGTCCAAACAGCTTTTTCTATTCAGTTTACCACCGCAGGTTCAAAATATATTACATACGATTTCCTGGCCAAACTATGGAAACAAAGGAAATAATAATAATTTAGCTTTCACTTTTTACGATAGACTGACGTCCGAAAAGCGAAAGGGAATTACAGTTGCTTATTTAGCGCCCTCGTAAAATAGGAAATGTAAAGAGCAGTTGGTAGTACTTTGCATTCTATGAGAAAGAATGATTGGTGACACATTGAAAGAGGAATTCACAGAGATTGTTTGCATGCACAGACTAATGCGTTTCACAACATGACACCCTGGCATTCGTCATGTATTATGAGGGAACCATAATACAATATACTTGTGCGAGTAGCATTAAGAATTGTACATAATTCAGTGTCCCCACTTATATACATGAAAATATGTAGTTCACGTCAGATCATATATTTGGAAAGAAATGATTTAAGTGCGCTTACAACTGCATGAGATACATAAAATGTATACTTACATTCCTTCTCTTACTTATTTTGCACTCCTATTTCATTTGCAGATTTCCTCTCCACTTAATGTAGAAATGACCAGTTCTTTTTGGAAGAAAACAGTTCGTAAATAAAACCTGAATTGGGCAAATGAGAAAAAATGTGATAGAAAAGAAGAATTGCACTGAATCATGCAAAAAAAACAATTGTATGCCTACTGAATAAAAGGGGAATTTCGTATCTTAATGTCAATTAACTATTGGAAGTAATGGTTTGGAGTTTGGTTGATTCCTTGGTGTGGCTCCTTAATACTTTTTGGGAGAAATACAGCGTAAACTCTTACAAGGTTTTTGCATTTACGAATTTATGTCATATTTCTATTAATATTTCAGTTCATTGCTCCTCTTAAAAAGAAATGATCACGTACTCAGAATTCCTAACAGTAACCTTAAATGAGTACAATTGAAATATTTTTTACGATTAGGAGCAAATTAACTGCTAATGGATATAAGGAACTCTGACTTGGTGGATTCATAAATGATTATCGTCATAGTAAAAACGTTGATGCAACATAAAGGGACTCCTGGTAACTTTAAGTTCCTTTTATTTTCTTC